>PVHY01003914.1:0-100790 GCA_004024945.1 Uropsilus gracilis
GGGGCACACCCTATCAGAATGAGTTATGTATAAAATTTCAAAATAACAGTTAATGTTTTACCAAAATTTAATGAATTTTCTACCTTTTTAAAATCACATTTACTCATCTGTAAGTATTCAATTTTGCCCATTTTGCCCATTATCGTTCTTCATCTTGGTTTGCAGAAATTCAAAACTATGAATACTGATTTTTTTGCTAGAGATACAGAAAATATCAGTACTTTAATTTTAGTTTTATATTATCTATCTAATACATTTTAAAACTAGAAGTTGATCTGCCAACTTCTAACCAACTTCAAACCACAAAATAGTTCTGAAATATACTATCATACATATATACAACACTTATATACATATGTGGATATATGTGTATATATATTTTATATGAATTAAATTGGTTATTCTACAGGTGGTTAAACTAAGAAATGTTTTATCTAAAAATACATGATATTCAAGAGATAGTATAATGAACAAAATGTACATCAGTCTTAATAAAATGCAGGTTAGCAAATGTAATTAAAAAGGGCAGGCACTGAAAACAAACATCCAATATTTGCTTACTGAAAGGCTTTTAAAAAATCTTTTAGCTCATGTTTCTGATCTTTATTAGTTTAGTCATTATTTGTATCACCATAAAATATGTAAAGGAAAGCAATGAAATGGCAAACATAATCTTTAGATATCTAGAGATTTATGATTCACTTTCAGTCAGTTATATAACATCTGACAGAAATTTTCATCAACTTACCTAAACATTGAACCATACTTTTAAAATTTGTATGATATTATTGATGTAGTTACTAGACCCACTCATAAATAGATGAATTAAAAACTCTGGAAGAGTCTCTTAATTGTCAGTCATTTGAAGTGAAAAATAAGACCCAGTTTCTGTATACATGACCCGATAGTGTGCATAAATTTTTAAGTATTACTAATACAGTGACATTTTTAAATATGAAATATTTGGCTTTTTAGTCAGAGATGTTCAGATTCATTTTGATCTCATACACTTTGATGTCTTCACATTTCATTCATTTTGGTGAAAAGCTACCTTTTTCTGTATTGCATTTCAGCTATTTGGGGTTTGTTTACCATATTGCATTTTAGCTATTTGGGGTTTGAGTTAATTTTACTCAAAGTCTGGTAAATTTAAGATTTTCAAGGCATTTATCACCTGGTTTGATTCACTTCATTAATCACAGACCTGAACGAATTTTTCCTCATCTTTTGTTCTAATTTCCTGAACATCTCTCTCAGTTTACTCATGCTAAGAACTTCTCCAAACCTCTGGAGAGCCTGATCTTATGTTCAGCACAATGAAAACAATTTTGTTGTTTTTAAGCTGTTTTTTTGCAACCTCATTTGATACAGAAAATATTATAAATATCTAAATTGCATTAATATAATAAAGAGCATGCACCATATTTATATGATGAAATAGTGCAAAACTTTAAAATAAAGCTATATAGGTTTAGAACATAAACATATAATGAATAAAATGCTAGATTGAAAAATATTCATAAAACATACATGTAATATTTATAGTACGTGTTTTATTTAAGTGTTAGCAATAGTGTTTTATTTAGTAGTATTTTATTTAAAAGTGTTAGCAACTTAGTTGCTAACAATAGTGTTTTATTTAATAAAGTGTTTAATAGTGTTAGCAGCTTTAAAATTATATACATACTTTTATATAGATATTAAAATATAAAATATGCTGAAATAATGTGTTTCAGATATAACAAAATCTGTGCTTTATGGAATGTGAGGTTCATGTCAGTAAGGAGTTTATGTCAGGCAGGAGTTAAAGGGGGAAAGCAGTGAGATGGTGGCAGCATGATGACATTGGGCTTGCATCCCCCATTATTCACAACCAAATCACAATGAAACAAATGATTATCTTGTATGTCAGGATCAATAACAGGAAAGAAATGGGTAGGGAAATCTGTGACTGAAT
Source organism: Uropsilus gracilis (assembly GCA_004024945.1). NCBI lineage: Eukaryota > Metazoa > Chordata > Mammalia > Eulipotyphla > Talpidae > Uropsilus > Uropsilus gracilis. The sequence goes on from PVHY01003914.1 coordinate 1,958, forward strand.
TTATATTTAAAGCCAGTACATGCTACGAGTGGGCTGCCTCTTCTGTTGACTCGAGGGCACACACTCACATTAGGGATCTTAAAAAGATCCTTCAATGGGGTGGAGTTGCTGAGTCAGCATGTAGGACAGTGGGTACACTACTTCAAAAGGGTAGGAGTGAGAGTGAAGAGGAGTGCTCATTGACTTGAGTCTGAATCTTCCAAATTTGAGCAGTTGGAACATGAAGTGCTCATAGAAGTGGCTATTACTTGTAACCTGAGATTTTCATATGACAAATATGTTATAATTAGTTTTACAACTTTATACCACATATTGTCTTATAAAAATACAACACATTTCTGTTACAAAAATTATATATATAATAGCAATATAAAATAGCACCTATTTGCTAAAATGTTGACTAAATATGTGACTATTATAACTTCAGTTTTGTATGTAATTTTATTATGATTGATTTTTTTAGTGACGGCTAGTTTAATTTGTGTTCACAAAGTTTAATTTGTGTTCACAAAGTTAACAATTGTTAGTCAATGCTGAAATCTGTCTTTTGTGATGTCCATACCTATAATTTTTCTACCAAGTCCACAGAAACAGTAACTCCTCTTACTGTCCACAGTAACTAAGCTCCTGATTTCTGTCCTACAAACCTGTTTGTACAACAACCGGTTTTATGTTAAGAACAACTTAATACATACCTTTTAAGTCAAAACCTCAAGTTGGTCTCTCCCACACATCCCATAAAAATCTATCAGCAAATATGTACTAGACTTTCCAATCATTTCTGTTTAAAGTCCTCCTCATCCAAGCTATCATCATAACTTGTCATTGTGGTAGCCAGTTTCATTGCCTTCTCCATGTAACAGCTAAACAGACTGTGTTAAATTTAAGTCATGTCACCTCATGTCCCTATTGATGCAATTTCAAAGTCTTTTTATCTTATCCTGTCAAAGCCCAGGATCTCTAAAGGTTCAACACATATCTTTCCCATTTACTATTGCTGATGAGTCTTTCTGTATTCATGTCCTCCCTCCTCTTGCCTACTTAACATATTGGGTGCTTCTTATAACTTTCCCCATAGTTGTCTATTAATCATAACACTGTTAAACATGACCATGCATACCACAGCCACAGATACATGCCACAGCAATATTGATCATATAAAATATAGAGAAAACCTATTAACTATAAAAGAGATATACTACATAATAAAAGAACTCCACCACAAATAATCACAATGTAAACTTGGATGAATCAAACAAAATAACATATGACTATGACCAAAATCACAGATTTAGAAAGCATTTTTTATTTTTTTAATTTAATTTTACTTTTTATATGTAACATCAATTTAATCTCCATTTAATTTCCCCGGGTCACCCACCGCCTCCCCTCCCTGACCATTTCAGCTGGTTCCCACCCTCCCACTGTGTATATTCATTTGGTTGTCCATATATTAGTGAAACTAGTTGGTTTCTGACCTTTTCTTTCTGACTCATTTCTGCTAGTATGATTTCTTCTAGGTACATCCAAGTTTCAATAAATTCATCAAATTTGTCATTTTTAATTGATGAGTAATGTTCCATTGTGTATATATACCACATCTTTTTCATTCAGTCTTCTGTCTTGGGGTATGTGGGTTGTTTCCATGTCCTTGAAATTATAAACAATGCTGCAATGAACATCTGAGCACAGGTGTCCTTTTGTACCCACATTGAGTTCTCCTTTGGGTAGATTCACAGAAGAGTGAGTGCTGGATCAAATGGTAGTTCCAGTTTCATTAGTTTGAGCATCCTCCACACTGCTTTCCATAGTGGCTGGACCAGTTTACATTCCCACCAGCAGTGTAAGAGTGTTTCTCTCCACATCCTCGTCAGCACTTATTGTTGCCAGTTTTTTTTTTTTTGTTTTTTTTTTTTTTTTTTTTTTTTTTTTTTTTTTTTTTTTTTTTTTTTTTTTTTTTTTATTGTGGGCCATTCTTATTGGTGAAATGTTGAAATGTGGTATCTCATTGTGGTTTTGATTTGCATTTCTCTGATTACCAGTGACGTTGAGATGTTTTTCATGTGCCTGTTGGCCATTTGTATTTCCTTTATGGAGAAGTGTCTTTTTAATCTTCTCCCCATTTTTTGATTGGGCTTCTTGTTTTGTTTTTGTTTAGTTGTGTAAGTTCCTTATAGATCTTATAGATCTGCATTATTAAACCCTTATCACGCTTGTGAAGGGAAAACATTTTTTCCCATTTGGTTGGGCTTCTTTTAGTTTTTTCTGTTGTCTTTTTTGCTCTACAGATGCTTTTTAGTTTGATGTAGTCCCATCTGTTTATATTTTCTTTCAGTTTTTTGCCATCTGTAGATGTTTCCAAAAAGGGATTTCTGAATTGTATTTCATGGAGGGTTTTGCCCAAGTTTTCCTCTATGTATGTTATGGTTTCAGTTCTTACATCTAAGTCCTTTATCCATTTTGAGTTGGTTTTTGTACATGGTGTGAGAATGTTGTCTAGGTCCATTTTTTTGCAAATCTTAGTTCAATTTTCCCAACATAATTTATTGAATAGGCTATCTTTGCTCCAATGTAAGTTTTTCCTACCCTTTGTCAAAGATAAGTTGACAATATATATGTGGTTTTATTTCCGGGCTCTCAATTCTGTTCCATTGGTCTGATTGTTGTTGTACCAGTACCATGCTTTTTTAATTATTATAGTTTTGTAATATATCTAGAAGTCTGGAATAGATAAGCCTCCGTTCTCTTTCTTTTGGCCAGGAGGTTTTTTGATATTTGAGGTCTTTTGTTATTCCATATGAATTTCTGTAATTTTCGTTCTTTCTCTTTAAAGAATGTCATTGGAATTTTTATAGGGATTGCATTGAATCTGTAGATTGCTTTTGGTAGAAAGGCCATCTTGATGATGTTAAGTTTTCCAATCCATGAGCAAGGGATGTCTTTCCATTTTCTTATCTTATTCTTCTATCTCTTTTAGCAGTGTTTTAAAGTTTTCTTTGTATAGTTCTTTCATGTGCTTTGTTAGGTTTATTCCCAGGTATTTAATTGTTTTTGGTGCTGTGGTAAAAGGGATGGCTTTTTTAATTTCTTCTTCTTCTGCTTGACTTTTTGCATATAGAAAGGCTATTGACTTCTGTTTATTTTGTAACCAGCTACCTTACTGAACTGCTCTATTGTTTTGAGAAGTATCTCTGTAGATTTTTTGGGGTTCTCTACATAAAGAATCATATCATCTGCGTATAATGATAGCTTCAGTTCCTTTTTTCGTATTTGTATCAATTTTATATCTTTCTCTTGCCTGATTGCCCTGGCTAGAACTTCCAGTACAATGTTAAAAAGTAGTGGAGAGAGTGGGCATCCTTGCTTGGTTTTGGATCTTAATTGGAATGATTTTAGTTTTCCCCCATTTAAGACGATGTTTGCCGTAGGTTTGTCATAGATGGCTTTTATTATGTTGAGGTATGTTCCTTCGATCCCCAAGTTTTCAGGGAGAGTTTTGATAACTGCTTCAATTTTGCTGTTTGTGATTGGATTATTTAGGTTCTCTGTTTCTTCTTTGCTCAATTTTGGGTAGTTGTATTTCTCCAGGAATCTGTCCATCTTGTCCAGGTTGTTGTATTTGTTTCCATATAGATGTTCATAGTAGTCTCTGATTATCCTTTGGATTTCTTTTGTGTCTGTTGTAATTTCTCCTCTCATTTGTGATTCTGTTTACTTGAGTGTTTTCTCTTTTTTTTTTTTTTTATGAGCTTTGCCAGGGAGTTGTCAATTTTATTAATTTTTTTCAAGAACCAGCTCTTAGATTTGTTGATCTTTTGGATAGTTTTTTTTTGTTTGTTTGTTTTGTTTTGTTTTTAGGTTATTTATTTCTTCTTTTATCTTTATTATTTCTTGTCTGCTGCTGGGTTTTGGGTTTTCCTGTTCTTTTTTTAACTTTTCGAGCTGGGATATGAGGTTTTTTCTTTGGATGGTTTCTTGGTTTTTCATATGGGCCTGTATTGCTATGAACCTTCCCCTTAGATATGCTTTTGCTGAGTTCCAGACATTTTGGAATGTTGTGTCTTCCTTGTCATTTGTTTCAAAGTAGGTTTTAATTTCTTCTTTAATTTCTTCAATTACCCGTTCTTCATTTAGTAACATATTGTTTAGTCTCCATGTATTGGGCTTTCTTCTTGCTTTCTCTTTGTTGTTGATTTCTAGTTTGATACCTTTATGATCCGAGAAAAAAAGTTGGCATAATTTTAATTTTTGTGTATTTGTTCAAGTTTTCTTTGTGTGCTAATATGTGGTCAATTTTAGAGAAGGATCCATGTGCATTTGAAAAGGTGTATTACCTTATTTGAGGGTGCAGTGTCCTGTAGATATCTATTAGGTCCATTTGGTCTAGGTTCTCCTTTACAGCTCTTGTGTCCTTGTTTAGTTTCTGTTTTGTTGATCTGTCTTTCGGTGAGAGTGGGGTGTTAAAGTCTCCTACAACATATGTGTTTTAACCAATATTTGTTTTCAGTTCTGCAAGTATCTGTCTTATGAATCTTGGTGCTCCCTCGTTTGGTGAATATATGTTGATAATTGTTATGTCTTTTTGGTGGGTTGAATCGTGTACCATTAGATAGTGTCTGTCTTTATCCTTTGTCACATTTTTTATTCTGAAATCTGCTTTATTTGCTATGATAATGGCTACTCCTGTCCTTTTTTGGGGGACTGTTCTCTTGTAGAATAGTTCTCCATCCTTTCACCTTCAGTCTATGCTTGTCTTTAGGGATTAGATGTGTTTCCTGGAGACAGCAAAATGTTGGGTTCTGTCTTTTGATCCAGTCTGTAACTCTGTGTCTTCTGATTGATGAGTTTAGACCATTGACATTTAGAGTGATTATTGATGTGTGAGGTTCTAGTGTTGATTTTCTAGAGGTCATTTTGTGGTTCTGCTTTGGTTTCTTGTTATGTTTATTCATCTGTGGGTTTTGGTCTTATGGTTTTTTCAAATATTTCTTGGATTGGTGGTTTGGTAGTAGCAAATTTTTGGAGACTTTGTCTGAAAAGGTTCTAATTTTCCCTTCATAAAGGAAGGACAGCTTTGCAGGGTAGAGTATTCTGGGCTTGAACTTTTTGTCTTGCCGTTTTTTGAAGATGTGGCTCCATTCTCTTCTTGCTTGAAATGTCCTTTCAGAGAAATCTGAGGTCAGTCTGATGGGATTTCCTTTTGTAGATTATCTGTTTCCTCTCTCTAGTGATTCTCATTACTTTTTCTTTATCTTGGATCTTGAAGTTTTACAATTATGTGTCTTGCTGTGGTTTTTCTTTCATTAAAATAGTTTGGTGTCCTTTTTGCTTTCTGTAAGTCTATTTTCATTTCATTCTTCAGGTTTGGGAAGTTCTCTTCTATAACTGCATTAAAAAGCCTTTCATTTCCTATGTCATTCTCTTCTCCTTCTAGGATTCCAATTACTTTTATATTTCCTTTCTTTAAGGTATCTGATAGATCTCTGATTTTTTTTCTTCTGTCTTCTTACTTTGTTTTTCTCTCTCTTTCTTTCTTTCTTGGTTCTCTCTACTTTTATATACTCCAATGTGCTGATTCTTTCTTCAATTTCTTCTAGTCTGCTTTCTTGGCTTTTCCCCATATTTTTGAGGTCTTCTATCACTTCTCTTATATACTGCAGCTCCTTCATTATCTTATTTAGGGTTTCAATCTTGTTTTTCTGTTCGCCAATGATAATGTTCATTTTGCTATATTCCTTTTTATATTTTCAACTTCTTCTCTTAGCTTGTTGATTGCTTTTATCAATCTGAATTGAATTGTGTCTGAATTCTTTATCTGATATTACGGACATTTCTTCAACTTCATCCATGTTGGTTTCTGGAGATTGTTTTTCCTTTGGAGATGGATAATTTTCCATTGGGCTTACTTGAGTATTTGTATTTTTCTTTCTTCCTGTGTTTTCCCTTTGGGTTTGCTCTACATATTGAGCAAAATGGCTCTAGTATTGGTTGGCGTGTTGAGATATATCATGTTGTGGTTGTTTCTGCTCTTGTACTTGTATAATTTCTTGCTTGTGTTGGTCTGTGTTTTGGGGATGAATTCCTTTCTTTTGTTTCTGTCTCTGTGATCTGTGTTTTTCCTTTGAAATCTCTATGCAATAATTTAATTCTTGTTGATAAACCTTATGGTGCCGGTGCCACTGGCACTCACTTCTGCTGACAGGCTGATGCTGCTGCTGCCCTCCAGGAAGGGGGTGAGTGTGCTGGTCCCAGATGCGAAGTGGCAGGCTGGGGGCACAAGGAAATGGGACATCAGTCCCCTGGTGCCCTGCACTCACTGCTGCCGGTGGAAGGATACTGCCGCTGCCCTCCAGGAAGGGGATGGGCATGCTGGTCCCAGACACTAAGTGGCTGGCTGGGGTTGCAAGGAAATGGGATGGATGCCAGTCCCCTGGTGCTGTGCACCATTTGCAAACCAGAAGGGTCATTCCAAACGAGATAAGGAAAACCTCTCTCGTTAACCATCCCTAGAAAACTTGGGACTGATTTACTGAAATGACCTTCTGAGACCGCACTGGTGCTGCTGGTTTTCTTAATCAGCGATAGAGACCACCTGCCTACACTCCCCTTCCTCAATTACTTTTAGACTTTAGAATGTTAATTGTCTCTCAGGTTTGTTTGTCTTCTTTGGAATTCAAAAGGCCCTCACCCTGTGTCCCTATAAATACCCCTTTCTTTTGTTAATGAAGTTGTCTCATGGTACATATAGCCATTTGATCCCCGGCTGTGGCTGGGCAATCTCTTCTCATCAATTCATTTCTTGTACCTTGCGTCTGGTGGCAAACACCCTGGAGCCCTGTACTCACTGCTGCTGATGGGAGTATGCTGCCACTGCCCTCCGGGAAGGGGGTGGGCATGCTGGTCCCAGACACTAAGTGGCTGTCTGGGGGTCCAAGGAAATGCCAGTCCCCTGGTGTCCAGCACTCACTACTGCCAATGGGAGGACGCTGCCGCTGCCCTCCTGGAAGGGGATGGGCATGCAGGTCCCAGATGCAAAGTAGCGGGCTGGGGGCGCAAGGAAACGAGACCAGAAAGCATTTTTAATTGACATGTATGGCAAGAGATTTCTTATAAATACCAATAATATTGTAAAGATATGGAACTCTATATTCAGTAAGTTTGAGCTAGTATTTGTAGAATCTCATAAGCTGTTCCACACAGCATTGAAGAGTTTTGTTTCTCAAGTTTACATGGACTATGTATAAAGTTGAACAGATACCTACCACCTAAATTAACAGTGCTGCTCTTAACATATTTATCCAAGAAAAATGAAAGCATATCTTCACAAAACACTATTCCAAACTGCATGGTATAATCATTCAAAGTTGAGAACTCATCCAATCACATTCTTGCTGCCTGACTTCTTTTATTTAAATTTACTATTTCCTAATCAGTTTCAAGTCCTTGACAGTTCACCAGTAGGCTATTGGATTAAAATACTGTGATATACACATATCATGATATATGTATTGCAATTGTACTCAGTATTGAAACAAATGATTATTGCTATACTTGATCACATGTCTGCATCTTGAATATATGATAGGCTAGATGAAAGAAGGCAGATGCAAAAGACAATATTCAGTATGATTCCATTTATATGAAAAACTAGAAGTCAAAACAATGGTGACAGGATATAGATCACTGGTTGCTAAAGGGGGGAACTGATTGAAGACTTTAAAGGAAAATTTTGTTGTGATTATAATGTTCAATATAATGACTACTATGATAGTTGCTCAGACATAATTTGCAATACTATTTGAAATGGGCTTTTAAAACAGTTGAATCTTTTATGTAAAATATGCCTCATACATTTTGATTAAAAACAAATTAAGACCAAACAATTAGGTTATTCATTACATTATTCCACTCTTGAAACATTTTAAAGAGATCGAATATCTCCCATGTTCAGAATTGACACATAATGAGAAATTAATGACATTCTGTTACCAAATATTGTCCCCATCTCCTGAAAAGAAAGGCTTTCCTTTCCAAATTGTTTGGTATTTATCTTTCCTCTTTAGGCCATGAAGTTTTTGTAGGTTTAAATTTTTGATCCTCTATACTTCATCCAATGGCATTCCCATTACTCAGCTTCTTTTATTTAAACACAGAAAACCAAATCAATGTTTGACTTCCCTTGCTGCCAAAAGCAGTGAAGAAAGTCTAGATATGTTTATTAGGAATGGAATCAATGTACTGTTACTTGTATAGACGTTTTGAAAGGAAGGGTTGATGCTAAACAGATCGCATCTAAATCAGTTTACCCACTGTGTTATGTAAGCATTGATAATTTGAGGGTATTTCTTTCTACACTGAAGATCTTCTGAGGTGCAGCAGTCAAAATTAGTACAGTCTGTCACATCTGTTATTTTTCAGGCAAACAAAAATGCATCATCCAAAAGTGCAGGAAAAATATGTTCACCAAAGAATACAGCTTATTATGGCCCTATCTGAAAAGTGAATATAGTCCACATTAGTAACTCAAATTATTTTCATTGAACTTCATTTAATGTTCTCTCTGCAATCATGTGTAGACTGTTAAAAAATTAATAGGTATTGAATGTGTTATCAATTGTCAAAAGAATTTTAAAAAGAAAAGTTACTCATTGGATAATTAAAATGAGGAGTGAGTCAGTGATTCTATTGACTATGGAAATGAGAAGGAAGAAAATTATCAAATGGATCAATATGCTGAAGTAAAAGTATTTAAATTTTATTTTTCAAATCCAATATCTCAGTATTAAGTACACCAATAAATCATGACTAAAATATATGCTAACATTCCTGAATACTACAGTTACAGTTTGTTAAAATGATATCAGACAGTTGGTAATAGACAATATCCCTTTTATAATTACTTAATATTCAGTCCATGCTGTTTATTTCTTGCTAGAAGCATTGCATGAAAAGAGGGGAGAAAATATCATAGGGAAATATTTAAATTGTGTTATGTCTCATTTTAATACAAACTATCTCAATTTATATCTAAAAACATTTAGGAAGATTCCTTATTTTAATGTAAAAATGAAAGTTCAAGTTAAGATGATGTAATGCCCTAAGACTAGTATAGTAGTATAGGTAGATAGCAATTAATAAAGTTGAATTCCACAAAATATTTTCTTACTCTTTTATTTTCATGCCCGTAAAAATCTTCATCTTAAATTAAAAGGCAGGAATTATCCATTTTTTAAACCCAGTTTACTGTATGTCTCCATATAATTAAAACACATGAAACCAAAATTACTAATTTGTCTAAGAATTAAAATGAATCCACTTTTCATGCATTTTTCTTCCTCTTCTGTTTACTGCATGTCTGATACATATCATGTATGTAAATATTACATATATAGACCATCCTTGCATATTTAATGACCCATGATTTTCAACCAAGATTTTAAATATAATCAACTTTAAATCTCTGAATAAGGATGGGATGAAAAAAATGTGGTGTATATATACAGTATGGAACATTACTCATCAATTAAAAATGACAAATTTGATGATTTTATGATAACATGGATGTACTTAGAAGAAATCATATTAGCAGAAACAAGTCAAAAAGAAAAAGAAACCAAATGGTTTTACGAATATATGGAATATAGTTTAAAAATAAAAGCCTTGAGGAAAAGTCAAAACAAGCTAAGCACCAATCTGAAACATACAACTTTGGGCAGGAAGGAAAGGGGGGATGGTGGTGAGAGTGGAAGGGGGTAAATCCCTGGGATTACAATGTGAAATTTATATAAAAATAAATTAGAAAAAAATCTTCTGAATAACATAAATACATGAATATCAAAGGCATTTCTCAATAGTATATGAAACCTAAAATCATACAATATAAGACTTCTGTGAATTTAACATCTTATTAAAAGTTAACATGAATTGAGAACATTAAAAATGAAATTTTAAAATAAACATTTTATTTCCATTTTATTTTATTATCATAAAACTTATGATTGAATCAACTGGAAGATATATAATCTATAGGCTAACTATCACATACATAAAAGAAAATATAAAGAGTTAAATAGGAATAATTTGCTTTTTAACTTAATAATTAATTGCTTAATCGTATCAAAATTTTTAGCAGTGATTCAGAAAAAGCATAGGCTGTTGTCTTAAAATTCTGTAACAGAAAAAAAACTTTCACTATTTCTCTTTATGCATTTATTATTAATCATACCAATATTTTATACCCTTGTTTATTTTTTCACGTTATGGATTTCTACAGTCAGCTGTAGTCACCATAGTTTTCCTTGGTTGTGTGCTGATTATCATTTGTATCAAGGTATTTTTTAAAATTTCCTTGTCAATAAAATGATCATTCAGTAGTGTATTATTCAGACTCCATGTACAAGAATATATTCTTGTGTTTTTTTTGTAGTTGATTTTTAGTTCAGTATCTGCATGATCAGAGAAGATAATTGATATTTCAATTTTTATTAATTTGTTGATGCCTGTCTTTTGATACAATATGTGCTGAATCCTAGAGAATAACCTATATATGCTTGAGAAAAATATGCACTTGACTTTTGGGGGATGTAGTACCCTATAAATGTCTATTAAACCCATGTAGTCTAGTTGCTGCAGGTAATTGTGTCCATATTTTCTGTCTCACTGATTGGTCCATTGGCTAAAGAAAGATGTGGTGTCAAAGTCTCCAGCCATATATGAGAATGTTCTAACTTCTGTTTTCAGATTTTAAGGTAGTTGTCTGATGTATTTTGGTGCTCCTTCATTTGCTATGTATTAATATTATGTCTTTGTGTTGTACTGTTCCCTTAGTCATTGTAATATATATCTTTTTACCTTTTTAACCTGGGAGTCAATTTTATCTTCTGTAAGTACATCCACATCATTGAAATAATTGAAATTTAGATTTAAGCAAAAAAAAATGTTTACATAGTAAAAAGAAACTTAGTGAAGAACTTCTCATGTGAAGTTGGTATAAGATCAAGTCAGGGTCTAACAAGGAAGGATATTTAGCTGATTATACCATGCATTCCTGTATGTTTAATTTCTTTTCCTAGAGAAGTTCACTTCTAAGAATTTTTTTAGTTTAATATTGAATGTAGATTTTTGTGGACATTAGTGTTAAAATTTAAAGCATGGTTTATTAAACCACTCGATATGGAAATAAGACATGATTACAAGGATTTTTTAAGTCAAAAATGTAAAAAGTGAACAAACATGATATGAAATGCTATGACTTTAACTATTTTGAAAATTGCATTGGAAGTTGGAAGTTTGACATAGTGACTGTTTTATAGTGGTTGATTTGTGATTCTCATTTTACTTTCCCTCTTATATTTTTGTATTTACACATTCAACACTGAAGAGATCATTATTTTCATAATCAGAAGAAAAGTTATCTACAAATGACATTATAATATATGCTCATTCTGCTTTGGTAAATGCACCCGTAAATGTTCTAAGTGGAAATGATGGAACAAAGTGGAAAACCTCAGCTATCTTTTAATTTTTCTTTCTACTCAGCCTCAACATTCAGTCTGTTACAAAGGAACTTTCAAGAGCTAAAACACCTTTTTAATGCTTCCTTCTCTCTGTTCCCACTGCTGTTGCTTAGGTTCAGTATATTCTCAGTTTTCTGGGGGAATGTTAAAATAGACGTCCAACTGGTTTCCTTGGTTCCAGTCCAGCTCTACCTCAAGCTTTCCCCTCAATTCCCCTACCAAGCTGCTGCCAGAGGATTTTTCTAAAACACAATTGTGGTCATGCTATTGTTTTGATTCAAAACAAACAAGCAAATAAGCAAAAATCTTTTTTTTTCCATTTTTTGCTAGATTCCACATTTTATTATCTCACTCAAATTATTTATACAGTAGGTTTCGATGTGCTTTTATTGATTGTTTTTAGCCCTAAGCAAAGTGCACACATAACACAGGCACATTCATACATGTATTATAAATTACAGAGGATTCTGCTGTACTACTTGCCATGTTTCAAACATTCATTGCACTTTCATTTGTTTTCATTTGTCTTCTTGATGCATTTTTCTATTCTGTCTGCCAAATTCTTACATATCCTAAACACAGTTTGAAAATTGTCTTTCTTATGGCATACATAATTATTACACACTTGTAATTCCTATAGTGCTCTATATATACAACTCATATTTCACACTATATAATAAATTGTTCTTTGCTCATCTTTACCATTAATAGATAGCAGTGCACACAGTCCTAGGAGGCAAGGATTATTTCTTTTCACCTTTATATCTCCATGTACTGAAACATGTACATCACATAGTATCACATTCTCAATAATCAGAGTTAAAATATGAATAAATAATTACCATTAGGCAAAACTCATTTGTTAATAGTTTTGACTAAGAGGATGTTATCCTAGATTATTGTGTAAATTGTTATTTTGTATTCTTTGATCTTTATTCATTACTTGACACATTGCAATCTAACTTAAATTTCATATCTTGGTTGAAATAGCCTTCCAAGGATCCTTAATTGTAAGACATAAATATCAAATTGAATGATGTCAACATTTTCATTGGTTTGCTAATATCTCTACTTAATAGTTTTTTTTCTTACAACATTCATTCAAAGGAATCTATGCACTTCTATGTTCACGGAAACACTATTTACAAGTCAATTTATAAAAACAATCTAAGTACTTACAGACAAATTAATTCATGGTTTTGCATTCTTTGGACAGATATCTAGGAGTAGAGTTACTGAACCATATAGTAAATCTAGTTTTAGTATTTTGAGAAAACTCAGTCTTGTTTTCCACAAGACCTGGGTCAGTGTATAATCTCATCAGTAGTGTTTGATGGTTCTTTTGACACTTTTTGATTCTTTTGTTTCCTTTGGGTTGAGTTGTATAAGTTTTTGTATAGAATTTGAATATCAACCCCGTGTCAGATGTATGGAGTGTTGTTTTCATAATTGTTTCTTTCACTTTTCAGAAGCTTTTAGTTTTCTGTATCCCACTTGTTTTTATTATCCTTTTATTCTCTTGTGGTTAAAGACAAAGCCACAAACCTTACTCTAGGTAATTTAGTGGATAGTTTTACTCATGTTTCTTCTATATATTTTGTTTTCAAGTCTTACATCCAAGCCTTGCATTCATTTTGAATTACTTTTTGCATATAGTATGAGATAGTGGGTAGAGATAGATTCTTTTTCATGAAACCAATTTTTTCAGTAATATTTATAAAACACATACCCAATAAGTTTAGTTCACTGTTTAAAAACACAGGGACTTTCTATTTAATATATTGGGGTGCAATTATGAGTACAATTGTGAGTACAATTGAACAAAATTTGCAGTACATTTCTGTACACATTGATTTAGTAACCACCAACACTTGTAATCAGTTTAGTTTCCCCCTTTCTGCAGAGCAGTATTTAATATTCTCTAGATATTTTTATTTTTACCTACTATTTGTTACTATCTTTACTTCTATAATGCCATTTCCATGAAGGTAGAGGTCTATCTATTTTTTAGCTATTTTATTCACTGCTTCACCTATTCCTAGAATGGTTCCATATATATATGGAATATATATATATATGGAATATATATATGGAATATATATATGGAATATATATATGGAATATATATATGGATATATGGTCCCCAATTCAACTCACTTGAATTAGTAAATATAGGGCTGTCCACCATAAATGCCAGTTCTTGAAACTGCTGAAATTTATTGGTTACCCTGTGTCTTAGTATCTTTCTGACAACATTCCTCAAATGAAATAAACCCAAAGCGGATTCATTAAAGCTTAGCCTAGAGTAGAGCCAAAGATTAAGATTTACTCTGATTGTAGTTTCTTCATTTTTGGCTTGAATCCCTGTCCCTGGATGATTAATGATCCTTTTACATGGCTGATCTTTTCTTCCATTACCTTCTGTTTCCTGGTCTATGAATACTACCCTGGGTGTGATATCTTCATCCATGCTTTCTCTCCCTGTATGACCGGGCTCAGATACAGCAAAATGCAGGTCCCTCTTCTAGCAATGTTGTATTTATGAGTATAAAGTAGCAAGTACATTTCCTTTAATAAATAATTAACAGTAAGAGTAAGACAGGTAGGTACTATCAATAGTAAAAATAGTTGGGTGATGAATTGGCCTCCATGATAAAATAACCTTTTTTCCCTCTTATAAAGCTAAAGGAACTACAGAAATTTAAAATTTAAAACTTTACCTATCAAATAGGAAAAATTTGTTAATGAAACATTCATATATTTAAACAGATCACATAGTCTAGCATTATAATATTGTCTTAGGTAGAAAGCAATAGTAAAAAGCAGCTCTGACAATGACCACATTAAATGAGACATGCAGAAAAATCATACTCCAGAATTTCTCAGGAAGCATTCAAAAGACAAATAGCAAATAGTAGAATGGAGATAGATTATCAACCACACAAGTGATGAAACTTTTGAAAGGGGAGAGTACTTGGCAGAATTCCATCCACCATAGAACTGCAAGATGAGCAGTTTTAAAAGGCTCAATCATGAAAGTAAGATTGTGATGCCATCTGGGATATCTTTCCTTTGAGAGTTAAATTAAATCAACTTGACCCTTATTGCATATTAAAGATAACTGAAGACCTTCCAGTTATGCTGGAGATTAAAGGGTAGAAGGCTTTTTCAACCCATTTTATTTCTAAATTCTACTTCTGAAAAAATGAATCAGGATCATGTAATCCTCTGAACTGTATACCCAATCTGTATTGATGGTTTCAGAGAATTTTTCCTTTGAGTCACCTTGCAAAACATGCATCCAGTGTATAGAGATATGTGTGTGTGTGTGCACGTGCATTGTGCATACAGCACAATGTTCTTGGAATCTAGGAAACTTACAAACTTGTCCATTATAAAATTTAATTTTCTCAAACTTTATCACTCTGAAGATCTGAAACTCAATTTTACCATCTTCATTGTATACGTTATTTAACTATTTTTGCACATAGTATGAGTGCTCACTTCTGTGTAGCCCTGAATTCATCAAAGTGCTGTGTTGCTAATAAAAGATCAGAGAACACAAAAAGGGAGAGTTTAAAATGTCCTCTTTTTATTTTACATTAGTCACTAATCTGCTATAGGACAAGTGATGAAAAGCATGATTTATATATCCTATCCTCTCATTTTATTATCCTGCTTGGAAGATAGAAGTGACTAAATTTAGCTTTTTTTTTTTTTTTTTTTTCAAATTTAGTTTCTTTGATTGCAGCCCTCATTGTTGGTAGAGATGTGTTCCTGGTAGTAATAGTGGTTAGGGCAGTTATTGAGCATATCCATTGTTATGCTATGGTCTTACATATATATCATTATTTATGGTCACTTTACAAATATAAAAACTGTGGTTAAAAGATGTTGACTAGTCTCCTTCCACCAAGATTTTTACCTAGTCATACTCCAACACACGGGATCTAATCATCAAATACACATT
Source organism: Uropsilus gracilis (assembly GCA_004024945.1). NCBI lineage: Eukaryota > Metazoa > Chordata > Mammalia > Eulipotyphla > Talpidae > Uropsilus > Uropsilus gracilis. Next base: position 17,444 of record PVHY01003914.1, read on the forward strand.
TTTACCATTACACTATTCAGCCTGCAATTCGAAGAAATATGAAGCTGATTATTTGCTTAATATCTAGTGATACATTAAACTCTTGATCTACCCAATCCTATCATTTTAGTCATACCATACACTTAGTACTTCATTACTGGAACTCTAGTTATTTGGATATCTCTCCTTCAAAAAATCAAAACAATTGTATCATGAAAGACAGAATACATGTATGAACTGGGATTTTGGCTCCCAGCTGCTGATAATGATATAAGGTACAGTTCTGTGATAGATCGCCTCTACAGTTGGCATCATAGTCCTGTGTTCACTGATTTTTTTGGAGTCCTGCCCAGGAGATGTGTGTGTCCAGGCCCTTTATTCATATCCTTCACCTCTCTGTTTCTTCATTTGGATTATTAGTGTTTTTCTTATTCCTAATGAGGGCTGACTGGAGTGGGAGTAACCAGAAATGGTCAGTCGCCCTCCTCCCCTCCCCCCTACCCACCCACACGCTGGCAGGGTCTTCCCCATAATTCCTGTGGCAGTCGGTCAGATGGGCTGCTTGAGTGCCTGCTGTATTTGTGCAGTGAAATGGAGGACCAAAACTCCTTCACCAAAAACAGGTGGAGGAAGGCCACAGAAATACATCAGTGATCCCATGTCAGAACGGCAAACCAAGACTGAGGAGATCAGCCAGATTAACCATCAGCTGATGTACATCCCCTTCGAGAAACTTCTCAACTGACAAAAGCTAGGGAACAGGATTCGTATGCCAAAGGCCAAAACTACAAGGTGAAGAAGCAGCAAAATGGAACACAAAACAGAATGGAGAAAACAATTGACAAGGACAAGCAGGCATGAATGGACTCCAAAGTGCTCAGACAAGCTGCCCATGCAAAGTTATGTCTAGAAATCTCAGCAGTATGGTCTACATGTTCTCACCCAGGAAAAGGACATTGCTCCAGAAAAGGAAGAAGATAAAGGCTAAATATGGACCAACAAACAGCAATGAGAGAGGAGGAAGATGACCAGAGGGACTTCGGGAGGAGCAGGGGTATCAACAACTATACAAAGATGCCTGATATTGTATAAAATGAAAAGTTAAAAAATAGTTAAAATGTCAGAATATATAAATATAGTAGAGTTATGGCCATTATAATTGATCTTAAATGGTAAAATGTCATCTGCAATTTATCGGATGCTTTGTTTAGTATGGATAAAAGACGTAAGTAAAATTTGGCCATTTTTTTAACCATTAATGGAAATATCTACAGTATCTCTAGACTCTTACTGTTATCTCATAATTTACTGTGCCACAGTTCTTTAATTCACAATATTTTTCTCCTCCTGCTATATATTACAACTTTAGAAATTTTCTTAGTTTGTGGAATTTCTGTATACATACCCCCGATCATCTGTTTCTCTCTCTTTTTTTTTTTGTTTCAATTTGGGAAGTTATATTGATGTATAAAGTTCACTTATAATTACTTTGACTGTGCACAGTACCTCAATGATGCCATTAAATACATTTTAATGTTTGATACTGTTTTTGATTTCTAGTGTTTCTTTTTAATTTGATTCTGTAGTTTCCCAATTCTTGCTCACAATGCTCACCTGATTGTGGTCAAGGTTTGATATTTCTATAATATCCCTTAATACAATGATATTTTAAAGTTTCCTATCACACCCCTTTTGACCTGTTCTCTTCCCTCCCCCTTTTCAGTACTCCTTATTAATGCCTTCTAGTTTTTATTAGTATTTTACTCTGTAAATTATCTGCATGTCAATGTCTAATATTTATCTTTGTCATTCTGACTTGTTTTATTGCCCTTGATTTCCTCAAACTACTTTCACTTTGTTGTAATGGCAATGCTGCATCTTTCTCAGTTGCTCATAGTGTTCTATAGTGTGGTTATACAACACCCTGATTCAGTCTTCTTTAGACATTCTGCAAGACAGACTTTCCCCCTTCTCTCACCCACACAGCTGAAATTTAGCAAATAGCTATTTTTATTATTTATTTTTAAAAAAAATTCAAACAACATTGGTCATTCTTTAGATATCCTTCCAATTGTAACTAGTACTGAGATAAACTTTTATGAATTCATCCAGTTTGAATAGATGTCCAGGAATGGGATCACTGGTTCATATTGTATTTCTATTTCTAGTATTTTTAAGCCATATCCAGATAAATTTTCAAAATGGTTATACCAGGTAATATTCTCACCAAAAGGTTGCTTAAAGTTCTTTATATGCTCTCTAACAACTGATTTATGTATTTATTTATATACTTATTTATGTGCCATTCTTGTGGGTGTGAGAAGATAGTATATTGTGATTTTAACCTGCAACTCTATTAAAAGTAATGATGATTTTAGCCAGACATGGTGGTGTGTGTCTATAATCCCAGCTTGAGGCAAGGAATCACTTGAGTCCATTAATTTGAGATTACCCAGAGCAACACAGCAAGACCTAGTCTCTAAAATAATAGTAATAATAATAATTTTCTTTTTGTCAATTATTAGCCTTCTGGAGAGTTGATAGTTATTCTGTCTGATAATTGTTTATTTAGAACCAATTTAAGATTGGTTCTAAAGATTTCTTATCTTTTGACTATGCTTTCCCTTGTGTTTTCACAGGCCTTATGTCTTGTTGAATTTTGGTTATATTAAAATATAATAAATTTAGTAAATAGGCTTTTAGTGTTAGAATTTATGTTAATCTGTCTAGGCACTAAGCTGTGTTTATATGTGCACTAGGAGAGGGTGCCAATATCTTCAGAGTCCTCTAGTGTCTTCTATTTGTTATAAATCTTGAATTTTTTCTTAACCTAAGTGCTTCTCAGAGAAATTCTGTGTCTAGCTCTTTCAGTTATAACTCACATTTACTCTTTTTGAGCACTTTCAGTTGTTGTCAAAGGATGTGGGAGGTGGCATGTTCAATAATCTTTCAATTGAATATCATTTTTCAGTGGCATTCTATCTGGAGGCTGTGATACTCACTTGTGTTTCTCCAGCGGTGTTGCTATATATCCTTCCCACATACTCTCTGATTTCTTTCTCTTCAGTTTTCTCAGCCATCAATATCCTAATCTCTTTTTTTTTGAAGATCAGGCCCCTGTTAATTATTTATTTACTTTTAGGTGTTAAGAAAGGTTGGGGGACACTGGAAACTGAGGAATTAACCTTCTGCTCTCTGGTTCTGGTGAAGCATTTTCCTTAAGGAGTAGATATTAATAATGCAGAACATGTGGGGTACATTTTATCATGATTGTTCTTCCATGCCCTTGACATAGCCAGCAGGAGAAATTGTGCCATATCTTTAATGGAAACGACTTAGAATTTTCGGACTTGGAGTATGGACACGTGGGAACTCCCTAAGTAGTCTCGATGGATTTATTTTAGAAGAGTGTCAAAATTATAATCTCAAAGTTCCTTCGTGTTTATGATTTCAGTAATGTCTCTTCATCCTAGGGAGATAGCTTCTGTGATACTTTGGATAGGTTTCTCTATAGATATCTTTTTTGTCTGAAGGTGTTCATGACATATTGACTGAGTGAAAATTTCTTTTATTAGAGGTCTTAGTTGTTATCTATACCGATTATGTAGTGATCTGGCTCCAGAAAAACAAACAAACAAAAACTATATTCTAACATTAGAAAATTTTGTTAAGCTTTCTACTATGGAAGGCAAAAAATAAAAAAAAAAGTAACTGAGAAAGCAATAGGTATATAACTTCTATCTATAAATTTTATAATCAAATAAAATCTGAAGAAAATGTATTCTTTTGATATTATGATCAGCTGACTATTAGAACCTGACTTCAACCTTTAATTGAATTCCTCTTTAATATAAACTGGATTTTGCCTATCATCTCCAAATTCATCCTATCCCTTATGGTTAAAGTAAATTACAATACCATCTCAGTTCATAACTTTGAGAAGGAAAAATAGGATGTCAGCTTGCACAAATGATGTATATTTTGTTCATCATCTTTTAATTTATATTTTCTGTTATTTTATTTTGCTTATAGTATGCTTATGATATATATTTCCAACAACATTTTTATATTTTAGTCTTATGTAAAGTTTTAGGTTTATTTCATTTGGAAAGCCTTTTTCAAATGTTATTTTTTTCAGCTATATTGATATAGCTCCCTTGTTTACTTATGTTTATCTATCTGAACCTATTACATCTATAGCTAAAAAATACCATCTTCTTATAATCCTCGATTTTCCTATATATATTTTTTAATATTTGGATAAAATATTCAGGTATTACCCATCAATTTATACTTTAGAACTCTTTCCCAGCATAGTAATGGAGATTGCTTTCAAATACAGGGACACCAGAGAGAAATATATCAGCATCTTTACTCTTTGATCAATTTCCACTTGTTACTACAAGTAAGCAAATATAGAGTATTTTCAGTTCCCCAGATTTTTAATCTGCTAATATGAAAGCATCACTGACCCCTCCATTCTTCTAAATGCAGTAATTTAAATATTTTATTATCAAAACTTGACATATTGCATAAAAATGTGCATGTCTCTTCCACATAATACTGTGCATTCAAATAAATTATTTCCTTTATCAAATATGCTATTTCCTTTATGATATTAATTTTGTTATTGGAAGTTGACTTATTTGCATCTTTTCATCATTACTCTTTGTGACTCTGCCATCTCAACCAGTTCTTTCATTATCAATTCTTGCTTCTCTTTGCAGATATCATGTTCTATTATATATTCTTGAAAACAGCAATAAGATTACTTCCCAATAGTTCATTTTTAAAATAATTTTCAGGTATTAAAATTCCTTGTGTTGTTAAGGAAAAGGTCACAATCACCTTAAACTGCAGCACTGTTTCAAAAGTCTCTAGACAGGTAGTAAAAATTAAAAAATAAAATTGTACATAACATATTATACATACTGTCTCCAGAAGAACATAGAAGAACAAGAAGTAGTATTTTTTATGAGAGAGTGGAGATAAAACAGTAATAGGAGAGAGATTCAAATAAGCATAGTATAATTTGATATGTTATCTTAAGTACATGTTTATCTTCATGACTATTTTTGTAAAGGAGATTTATATTTGTGATTGTCATAATACCAGGCTAGTCATATAAGCAGCAAGAAATGTTGGGTAAATTTTATAAAGGACACTGATTTTCTGAAGCAGTAAAGAACATATGAGAATAGGAGGAAATTTGAAATAATTGAGGATTATTGAAAAAGTGAGAAACCATAAGGCCCAAGATAAAAAGACAAACTTTATTGTGACCTAGTAAACAATAGAATTGTAATTAGAAAAGAAAATGTTGCAGTGTTTTCCTTGGTTTTGCTCTTGAGATTTCTTGCTTGTGAGTGGTGAATTCCATTCCATAAGAGCTGTGCTTCTAACCAGTACAGCAAATCCATTAGACTTGGAGGTCATGAGAACTAGGTGGCAGAGAAGGTAAAATAATAGGCAAGAAGAGGAGGACTTGTGGTACTTAGACTGGGTGGAAGTAAAAAAGGACAACTTTATTGATAATCTTTTTTAGTAACTGAAAAGTGAAGCTTAGAAAATCATTTTCTGAGCATGGAAAGCATATGAGACAGGGATACAACTGAACAAAAAACATTGAAATAAAAATCTCAAATTGTAAACGTAACAGAATAAGGGAAGGACATCAAATTTTAGTATAAAGCAACAATACTAAACACAGTATGGCATTTGCACAAAAAAATGATACGTGGCTCAAATGGTACAGAATTGAAAGTCCAGAAATAAAGCTGTGTACTTCCTAGCAGCTGATCTATGATAAAGCAGCTATGCCCATATAATGGGAAAAAGACAGTCTCTTCACTAAGGGGAAAATGGAAAAAACACACATAAATGAAAACATTTGGATTACTTGATAACACAATATACAAAAATAAATTCCAAATGAGATAGAGATTTAGATGTCTTGCAGCAATAAAACTATATAGAAGAAATATTTGCAATAAATTAAAAATATTAAAATTAAAAATATTTTTGATAACTCTGTCCCTGTGACAAGGGAATTAAAAACAAAGGCAAACTGGAAGAATTTCAAATTAAAAACCTATCTAGAAAAAAAGAATACAAAATAAATAAATAGAAAACCCAATGAATAAGAGAAAATATTTACATAATATAGACCTGACATGGAATTGCTATTCAGTATCTATATATGTGTTGATGTATTTGGGTGTATATTAAAAATTCATACAAATCAGTAATAAAAACAAACCCAAATAATAAATGGGCCACAGGTATGAGCAGATGGCTCATCAAACACGTTATCTAGAAGACCAAAGACAAGAAAATCCTGTTTCTCACTTTTTATATTGATAAACTATAAGGGGATGATTGCACAGGTGTGAGAAGAGCATGCATTAAATGGACATCCAACAACAAATGTTGGAAGAATGCAGAGGAAAAGGAACACTGTTACTCTATTGATGGGAAAGTGAAAACAATCATTATGGAAACTGAAGACAATCATTATGGAAAGCAATCAGGATTTACTTAAAAAACTAAAACTGGTAATTTTGTGTCCTGGCAATTCCTTTCCTGGGTATGTATCTACAGATTTGAAAACATTAACAGAGAGGTTACATTTTTCACAGTTTATATAAGGATTACTTTCTGGTAGACTAAATGTCCACTGACAAACTATTAGAGCCAGAAGATATGGTATATACTCATCATGAAGTATTATCTAGACAGAAGTGAATTGCAGTCATTTTCAGCAAAATGGAGAGAATCTGAATTACACCCAATAAATTAAGTCAGAAAAATAAAAACAAAGGCTGATTATTTACATAACAGATAACTCTATAATGTAAACCATTCTCAATATCCAGTGGGTCCCATCTTCAGGGCTCCATGATTAAGTGGAAGTGGGGAGGGAAAGGGAAAAGAGGATACAAGGGATGGTGTTGGGGGAAAATTCTTAATGAGCAAAATAGCTATAGTATTTGTGACCCTGTATTTTATTCCTAGAACACGAATAACTAAAAGTGTAAATGGGTCTTTAAAAAAAGTCCACTAGTAAATTAAGAATTAAAGGTAGGATTAGGTCCTGGCTCTACTGATAAAGTACCTAATGTATTTCAACCTCAGTAAAGTCATTTTTCATGTGAATAGCAATATTCCAGGGTAGGCTTGGTGATAGTATTAGAAACTAAGTATAGAAAACTCTTTGTATTGATTTCTTTAAACGAAGATTTAAAACCATTTGGACTCTTATCTTCTGTCTTAAAATAAAGCATACCCATGGTTCTAAAATATACCCAGAGTTCACAGAATCTTCTGCTGAGGTCTCTGCTCTGATAGAGCAGAACCTGATCTGTCCGTTCTCACATTTGTGATTTACCTTCTGTTAAAGACTCCCTTGTTCTGTGAGTCTATTAAAAAGAATTATTCATCTCATTTATAAACATATAAGTATGAAAGAAGTTGCTGTTTTGATTCTCTGGACATATTTGATATCTCAAGAAATTTCAGTATATATAAAGTTCAGCAAGCTTTAACAGTTTCCTGAAAGCTGTTCAAGATTAGTAAGTATGATGAGACCAATAAATCACATAGACCATTTTGATAAAGCAATATTTCATGACTATGCATTTTCACCAAATTATATCTTAATAGTAGTGGAATATAGAAATTAAATATAGCCTATTTTTTTTTTTTAAATTTTCTTCACATGTCCATATTCAATGGATATTTTTTTATGGGGATTAATGTTTAGTTATTTAAACATAGCTTGCTTTTACTTTCCCTTTTCCATGATGTGAACAGGTGATCAGGTTTATGTATGAAGTTTTTGTCACCAAAAATCTTGAAGCACCTCTTATAATTACAACTGCAATTGCCTGCCACAGAGTCCAGAGCACCAATCTGAGACTCACTGTGCAGAAAATTGGCCTTTTAAAACCTTCCATTTATCAGTGCTTTTAGAGTATAAAACCCATGCTTGTTAGCCTTCTCCAGAATATTTCATATTAGCAAAAATCTTATACTTGAGTCCATTTTGTCCTTCAGATCTTAGTTATATATTTATATATAACTAACAGTTATGTATTTTCAGGTGCATTTCTATAGACTCTTGTTAAAGTTAAGTAATTTTAGCAACATACTCCTTTTGAAAAGAGAATACAAGTGGGGTTTAAATGAAATAATTTGTTTTAATTTCCTGGGTAAATCAAATATTTTCATTTTAATGTATGTTGTTTTGATTGTAAACAATAGAATTTACAAGACAAGTTGTGATCGTTTTATTTGGGAATAACTTAATATTTTTATTTAACTTAAAATACCATCTTTATCCCACTTCCATTCTGAAATTTGCTGTTTGAGGTGCAGACTTCAAAATAGGTTCAGCAGTTTTGTCTTTGTCACTCATACCTCAGCTTGGAAAGGATAAACTTTTCTAAAATGCACATGGACAAAATAAAAAAACTGCACTAGCTTTTCATTTCTGGGGAGATAGTACAAGACTCTAAGATCTCATTTGGCCCAGAAATTCTAAAAATTTGGTGACTTGAAGATTTTTTTTTAAGTGCTGGAGGAATTTAAGACAGTACTAAGCTTTCAGACATGATAATAAGTCATAATCCTGGACAGTATTTGTTATTTATTCTCTGGTTATCTGCTACTACCTACCAGTACATCCTACAGATTTTAAAAAGTCTAGAGCTGAGAGAAAAGGAGGGAAAAAGCAGGTCTCCGGAAATAACAAAAAGATGACTCTCAACCTTCATGTTAGACAAATGGTTTGCAAAGTCAACATGCATCTGTGAGTGAGTTGGTCAAAGACCATATCATTGAAGGAGACTGTCAGTATGTTTGCTATATGGTTCCAGATAAAAACAAAATTTATAAACATTATCCTGATAATTATAAGGTATTAACTTATGCCTAGTTTAAGGTTTGGTGGTGGAAATTGTTTTATGTCTTAGACAATGCCCTGTCAAAAACCATTTAAATTGGTTATAATCATTAAACAGAAGCAAATCCTCAATGAAATTATTTCACATTCACTGTTTCAAGTTGCTCACAGATAAAAGTGTAAGGAAGACAGTTTCACAATGAAATAAGCAAGCAAAAATCACATGGGGAAACTAATACCATAAGTGAGAATGTACAGAAATTATCTACAGCGAATACACAAAAAACCCTTATGTTGATATCATTTAGCAAGATGGAATTCACTTGTAAAAATTGTATCTAAATAAGTAATATTTATTATGAAGTTAGCAACTAATTATATTTGAAAAACAGCCAACTTCTAGAAATGAAAATTTATTAAATAGAAGATAACCTCAAAACCAGTTTATGCTAATAAAGCTGCAGAATATCAAAGATAGAAATGCTATTAAAAAACAAAAAGGAGAAATTGCAAAGAAAATTAGATTACTAGAAACTGATTTCTCAGTAGAAATAAGACTTACATATTTACCATTTAGCTTGGAGAAACACTGTAAAGTTAGAACTATATATTGAGGAAAATATCAATATTGTGATCAAAAGAAAGCAATCCTTAGATAAGTCAAATTGTCAGGAAAGGACCTACCATATAAGTAAGAAAGTAAGAAGTAATATTTCATATGGAATTTTTAAGATGCAAGTAGAAATTTGTAAACAAAACCAGCAATTAAATAACTAGTGCAAATATATAATCACATATAAAAATCATAATGATATGATCATGATGATCATATGATCATCATAATCATGATGATGTTGTGGTGCTCTAAAAATAGAGAAGTAGAATATTGGACAATATTAGCTCTTAATGCCTGATATTGTTGAATGCCTGATATTGTTTTAGGAATCATTCTATTTTCTTATGGATAGTCTGGGAGATTGATGAAAATGGTCAATGTTAATATACTAATAAAAGAAAGGAGATTCACTGCTGGAATCTCAGTCCTAAGTTAGGACCCTTTAAAAAAAAGTGAGTGTATCATCAGCCAGTTACATTATCTCACTTCTCCTTTGGCTCCTGAAGTTTTCTTGCTTATCTGATGCTTCAGCTGCTCCTTCTTCTGCCTTCCCTTCATTTCTCCTTTCATGTTGCTCTAGAGTGTCTCTTTGTAATATTGACTGTCCCTTTGGAATACTCTTTGAACAGCTGTTTGGTGGAGAACAACACTTACTGTAGTCTTAATTGAGTGCATCTCAAGATATATTTTACAAGCTTTGTAGCATTTCTAACAGTTGTGTTAAAGGGAAGTTAACTTTTTTACTAATATATGTATATTTTTAGGTCATACCTCATATAACATCACAAGGTAAAAGGTGGTAAAAATGGAGAAACACAAAAAACAAAAGAATTTGTTTCTAGTCTCTGCACTAATTTGCTCTGTGATCCTCTCCATTCACCTAACCTCTCTGGGTGATAATACTTGTTCTTCCTTGTTTAAGTCTTAAAAAAAAAAAATAATAGCTATCAAGTTGCTCTTAAGCAGTTCAAAGTGCTACCATTACAAAGGAACAGGGCACTAATCAAAGAAAAGGACAGCTAAATCCTGCAACCACCTTTTTTTTTTGTTTGTTTGTTTTGTTTTGGTCACACTTTAGGAAATTACTCAATCAAATGTTGAGCTATCCACTGCAGAATCCTCAAGCCTTGAAATGATCAATACTTTATTTGTTTCACTTTCTATTTCTCTCATGAAGTTTTGATATGTGTGCAAAGTTAAGAGGAAAAAAAATCTGTTTTGCTGTGTTTGTGTTCTCTGTCTAAGGTCTGATGCTATCAAGGAAGTGTGGTTATAAGGATCAATATAAAATATTCTACTTACTCACAAGTGTTGTTCTGAAAGAGAACTATTTAGATATACTGAAGGACTTTCTTGTGTTTATAAATCAAATGTTGACACATTCATTCTAGGTTATGAAGACAAATAATAGATGATATGCTATAGCAAGGTTTTTTTCCTTTATACAACTATATTTGATATTATTTATTTACTCAACATTGTCTCTCTCCCTACCTCATAAAATTGATAGAAGATCTCTAAGTTTTTTCCAAAGTTGTAGTTTCTTTTTTTTTCGCTTCATTGTTTACCTCCAACTTTAGCTACCTCAGATCTATTTAATTATTTTAAATAATCTGCATACATAGATTTTTTTTCTAAGAATATATCTTGGTCATTGAATTATTTAAAATACTTATTTTATTTTTCTTCTCTTTACAGTGGTAAATATTTTGTTTTTCACCAATTTCCTCCTCCCCAAGAAGAGCTGGGAAAGTTGGAATAAATTAATCTTTAAACAACTTTACTAAAGGTTTTTTGGAGAGAGCTACTAAAGCATTGTAAAGTTGTGGAGGAAAATGAGATGGAAAGGGGATTTGAGGAGTCAAGTAGGGGTAAAAATTAGAAGTTCAATTCCTTCCAAGGTAGAGTAACCATGGTGAACGTCTAGGCTTATTATCCTGTCATGATTAATATATTTTCTAGCTATTTGATGGAAAATATAGAGCTAACTTCATCTATAATCTCAAATTATCTCCTTAAGTAATATTCAGTGAATGATACTCAGAAAAAGTGAGTGATATATAGGAACATAAATTTCAAGTGGTAAATAAGGAAAGATTAGAAAAACAAAACAAAACAAAACAAAAATAAGAATCAGACTTGAACTCTATGATAAAAATGCATATGATAAGAAAGTAAATAAGACAAAATGGAGACTGGAAATCAATCACTAAAAACCATTAAAATGAACCAAGTAGAAATTCTGGAACTAAAATCTACAAAAATTGATATTTATAATTCCATGAAGCAGTTGCTTAGTGGAAGTTCAACCACACCTAAAATGCGAGTAAATACTCTAAAACATATCAGGAGAAAATAAACAGAAGAAAAAAATAAATAATACAAAAATATATGGGAAGACCTATGGAGTATGCTGGAAAAGTTGAATGTCTAAAGTTGAATGTCTACTTTGGAGTTTTAAAGAGTTTTTTTTTTTTTTTTTTTTTTTTTAGACTTAGTCTTGCTATTTTTGCCTGTGGAACTGAAGGCTTAGTCTTGCTAGTTTTGCCTGTGGAACTGAAGGCTCTCATTGCCCGGGTTACCACAGACTCAAGCAATCCACAGCCTCAACTTCCCAGGTAGCTGGGATTACAGGTGCGCGTCACCATGCCCAGCTATTTTTTTGGAACTAGGTCTCGCTCCAGGCCCCAGGCGGGACTCAAACCACGATCCCTAGCCCCGGCCACTTCATAGGCTGAAGCTTACAGGCACGAGCCACCATTCCCGGCCCTGGAGTTTTAAAGAGTAAGAACAATTTATGAAGAAGAAAGGGGTGAAAGATGTTTCCTTTACATTTTTATAAAATTTTGGTAAATTTGAGTTATTTCATAATAGAAGGTATACACATGGCGGTGGTGTGTATGTGTGAGAGAGTGATAGAGAAGGGGAGAGGGAGAGTTATTGTATTACCTTTACTATTGCATTTGTTGCTCTATATAGGTGATATAATTAGAAATGAAAATGAAATGTGTGTAACTTAGCTGAATGTACAGTGTAGCCTTTGGGTATACTAAATAGAACAAAAATACTCTGCTCTGATCCATTTTAAAGGTCTCTGAGAAAAAAAGATCATCAAGATATTGTCAAAATATCTCGAGGGCTAAAAGGTCCACCTCATTAGCCTCAGCTGGATACACAGGCTCAGATGATGTGGCCTTAGGAAGGTTCAGCTAAGGTATGTCTAATTTTCTGTTGAGCTTCTGCTCCATACCAGTCCCTATCTTCACACTGGAGAGAGTATAGCACCACCCAGGTCAAATCAGTCCTGATGGTTAGTCATTTTAGTTCAAACATTGGTGCTTTCCAAACCCCCATCTATCAGACAGTTTTATCAGATAGATTTAGTAGAATGCATAAATATCTATTGGGGTGGAAAACTTTTCCTTGCAGGTGAGAATCAGCGCATCAGACAAGGAACTCAAAGGTAAAGTCCAAACAAAGTGCGCAGCATTGGGGGAAAAAGGCAGATCTTCTGTTGAGAAAATGTACCCTGTAGCACTTCTCCAATTCGAATCCTTCATCCTGAGTACTGGCTGTCTAAAGAATGCCTGAAACAAGTATTCCATCTCTACTTGCATTGGGGTTTATGTTCCTTCGTGATACAAATTATGGAGTTTACTTCAGATTTTGATATGGAACTAGCAAATGGGAAAAAATCAACCTCTTAATGTATGCAATGTTTTCAATTTTTGCCAAAATTCAGCAAGTCACAGAAGTCTTGAACTTCCCGGGAGTACAACTGACTCATCAATAAAGTTGACTGTAGTTTTGGCAAAGGTATTTTGGCAAGAGCATGTATTAGTATGGATAGGCCCTTTTACAAAGAAACTAGTTTTAATTGGAAACAGCTATTTAAAAGTTTAGAAATACGAATACTCTGAATATGCCAAAAATAGGATCATCCTGTTCTTGACTATTTCATATTTTCTTTAATGTAGATAGTTCTTTATGAATAGAACAGAACCTTGTCAATTCACAGAGAAGGTGTGCACTGTGTACACTCATGTTACATTGAAAATTCTACTGAGCAATGTTACTAGCTGTTTGTAAAGCTTGTTCTATCTCAAGCTTTCTTGCTGAGATGGAAAGAATTTGTTCAAGAGGACTATGAGCATTTGCCAGGATTCCCTTTGCATTTCATTATCCTCATACATTTATAAAAAATGTGATTTGGAAGTGCTGTCTCTTAAGTTTATTTCTCTCTACTCTGTCTACAGCCATGATTATTTTCATAGATCTCATTTGTGTTTGCTCATTTGTTAATGAAAAGATACCATCCTACAGCAGTGTGTACCAGTATGTTGCAGGTGTGTGTTTTTCTTTTGGGTCTGGCTGCTGGACACTTGTGCATTTGAAGTACAACTTGACATGCACAAGTACAGTTCAAATTTTAAATCACTTTAGTGAATTAAGCATCGTCAACAAGGGTGGATACAGAAATTTTTCTCTGTATAATAGTTCTCCTTCCAGAATCTAACAAATTGTTAGCCAATGAGTCTTTTTACCATTCAAGTTTTACTTCTGAAGATTTTGGAAGATTTGGAGGTACGTCTTTTAGAGGAAGTCAAGGATCGGTGGAGGAAAATAGTCTCCATATAATCTCACAGTAAACTAAATGCACAGTAAAGGTGCAACAGCTAATTTTCTTGTTAATTGTCCATCAAAAGCTAAATGGTATTCAGTGATTGGATAATATCATAGGAATGGGAAGATTAAATGTATATTTACTGTCTTATGATGAAATTAAGTGCAACACCACTCATTTTCATAAGCTTTGCTAGAATTCAGACACTGGCTGTTTATAATTAAAATATTTTGGATAAGTGTCATTCAAAATTTTTCTTTTTTGTCTTCATACAAATTATTGTAGAAATTTGAAAATGTCATGTCCAGGATTGCTTACTCAACTTTTAGAATTACAAGCAAACTCTTTGATTCCTTCTTTCAAATCATTTTGTCCACTCTCTGTATTTATATTTATAATTTGATCTACTTTATATTTCAATATCTTATGTCTCTGAAAAAAATCCAACATCTCATCTATAACTAGAGAACAATAACTTCAGTTTCAGTACTGGGAATATATCCTTGAACTTATATGCTTGTAGAAGCATCTGTCTATATATCTTCTAGTTTCAAACTGACAAATCCCTTGTGAATTCTGTAGGGTAATAAAGCTGTTAGGCCAGCTAGCTTGCAGAAATTACTGAGTGATTGAGCAGTTTTTTCATTTCATAAAGAGTTAAGAACTACAGTTTTATCTTTCATCTTAATGTTATTTGTTCCTACTGTTTGGCCCTTTTGATTTGAATATGACCAAAGAACTGATATAATGGAAAAAATATATACATTAATCTTTAGAAACCAAATGAAATAATTTGGCAACCAGATTGGGAAAGAGAAGAGGGTTTAGGCATTAAATGCCCCGAGAACCATATAGATTGCTTGTTTAGAAAATACTCAACTCATCTGTCACTTCTGAAATTCTTTTGTTACCACCTTCCAAAGGAAAGCACATTCTTTTTTCTTATAATATCACTCATCGGCACATTGGATGTTAATTTTTCATAACTGTTTTTGTCATTAATCTATCATGAATCTCTTACATGAAAAAGTCAGTGGATGTCTCTGTTATATAATATATAAAACAGTCTGCTTAGAATTTATTTTGCCTTCCACTCTCCTTTTTAGGCTCTCTCATAATCAATTTCCAAAGTCCTTATTACCTTTATTGCAATATACTATGGATCAAGAAGGAAGTGAAGCTTTTAGGTTTGGTCCTTCAAAAAGACATATTTTTGCTCCAATCTAGTTTTGTACTTCATAACTTGAAATGGAGTTGTTTAAAAGTTAGTCTTGGGAAGCAGATGCTCACATCCTTACCCTTCACATTATACCTGTCTTCTTTTCCTGTTATAACAGAAAAATCATCCAGAATTATCCCCCTTGGGGTACACATTTGAGAGAAGTAAAGAAATATGTCAGGCCCCTGTAACTTCTTGAGCACATAGCAATCTGTGACCTACGGGTCTAAAATTTCTTTCTGTTTTCTGCAACAATTCTATTATATTCTTAATCATCTATGCCCTATAAGCTGATTTTGCTTCACTTGGCATAGGTGGGCTTGAATTGATCCACATTTGGCAGTTTATTTTCAAATGTGATTTTAGAGACCTTTGAAAAACTTTCCAGATGTGTCTCTTCTTAATAAAACACACAAGCAAACAAAAAAACACTCTACCATCTGCGATCATTAGCTTGAGTATTACTGAGAATAAATTTATCATATTTTTTCTGAACAGGAGAATGGTAAAGAGTGAATAGAGACCACAGAGACTTTATAAAGATTGATGAAAAAGAAAGTTGTAAAGAGACAATCAAATTTTATCATTGTAACTATTTTAGTATATTAGCTGACACTTAGGACTTTGATGTGGTTGCGTTATTGAAAAAAGACATTAGAAATGTGCTAGATATGCAGGCTTCCCGTATCTGAAGAAGTTTTGGGTATGTTTATAAATGTCCTTAGGAATTCATCTGTTATTTTTTGCAAGAAAAATTCAGAAACTAAAATTGTATGTGGGTTTTATTTTTCATTTTTTCCAGAATGACTTCTTTGTGTGCTGTATTGGTTTCTTATAGTTGCTGTAACAAATTACTGACTTTAGTAGCTTAGAACAAGACAGCTCTAGGGGCCAAGAGATAAATGAATTTTAAGGCGATGAAAGCAAGATGCTAGCTGAACTAGTCTTTTTCCTTACCTTTTCTAGCTTCTGCCAGTGCCTGATTTCTATGCTCAGGACCCCTTTCAAGCATCCTATTGCCTCTTCCTCTCCACATGAAAATCTGCCTTCCTCTTATTTGGATATTTATGATTACATTCAGGGCCCTTAGACAATATAGGGTAATACATCCCCAGAACCTAAATTTACACTTATCTTCAAAGTCTACATTTGGCACAGGAAATACTATTCAAAGTTTACAAGGATCAGAACTTTGATGTCTTTGGTTGTCACAAGTACAGTATATAAGTAATGATACTCTTAAAATTGTATTTCAATCATAACTAT
The DNA here is from genome assembly GCA_004024945.1 of Uropsilus gracilis. Taxonomy (NCBI): domain Eukaryota; kingdom Metazoa; phylum Chordata; class Mammalia; order Eulipotyphla; family Talpidae; genus Uropsilus; species Uropsilus gracilis. The sequence goes on from PVHY01003914.1 coordinate 34,050, forward strand.
ATTCAGTAAATGTTTATTAGGTATTAACCCAGAGATTTTACCACCAAAATGGATTTATTTTATTATTAGTTGAGTTGAAAATTATGCATTTATATGTAAATCCCATAAGTTTACATCATCTTGCAGAATATACTATATAAATATTTTTAGTACTTGAAAGTAAACTTTTGGGAAGAAAAAGAACGCTCAATGTAAAATTTGATTTTCTAAGATGTTATAATTTCTAATATCTTCAAAGAAACTTAGAGATTTATAGTTTTTTTTTGCATGTGCATATGGTAATATACCCACAAATGTAAACAGAAAAATAGTTTAAATATGAGTGTGTGTGTGTATATATATATATATATATATATATATATATATATAGTTTCAGAATAACAGTTTCATGAAGCAGATTGAGACACCTTTATGAAAAATAAAGAAACATTTAATTTTTGAGCTCTTCAAAGGTCATCTGTGTGTACTTGAAGGTTATTGATATTTGCTTTGAGGTTTCAGGAGGTTGGAATAATATTTGAAAACAAAGAATATTTGACAGTGAATTTATCTTGTATGCATTAAAAAAAAAAAAAGGCTGTAATCAGTAGCCATAACAGTGAATGGACATCTGCTTCTGTTTTATCAGCCAAATTCAACCAAAAGAAAAGTGATGAAATTAAGATCTCCTAAAACAGCTTCTTGACACAGTAACAAAGTAGATTCCAGTCATTATAGACTGCAGAACCATAAATCTCTTGTCAAAGTAGGTAGAAAGAAAATATTTAAGGCAAATTAAGTAAGTTTGTAAGTTAGCAAAAGAAATGAAAATAAATGTGGTAAAAGTAAATTCAGATATAATGTAACCTGGTATGCTAAGTTAAGTTCAGGCAACTAGTGAATCCCATTCCAGTAGGTATGATAGGTAAGAGAGAAACAGTATATTTTCACTGATGTAGCTACCCTGATCCAAAATATAAATGGGTTGAGAAACAGTCTTTAATTTTAGATGGAATAAGCACACACATGTTTATATGGAACTTGAATCTTAGATATGTGTTCATAAGATCATTTATATTTACATATATTTTCTCTTCTCTCTCTCATAATATGTTATTTAGTAATATGTTATTTATGGATTGGAGAAAGAAAAAATCTCCTTTGAAAGAAAATGTGGATATACTGGTTGACTTGTGAAGTGATATTATTGACTGTGACAGAACTGATCATACTCTTCTCTTATTTGACCATTTCCTTACACACTGACCCAAATTCTAACTTCCATTACAATCTTCCAATTGCCTGAGGATTTTCTCTGGACTCCAGAGCACTCTTCCAAAACTTAGTCATCCCCAAATGCTAGAGAATTAATGAGAGATGAGAGAGCTTTTCAAACATTTCTCCTCAACAGGATTATGGACATCATATATTCTACATAGACACTCAATTTATTAACTGAATTAAATTCAGAGTTAATGTGTTTATAAATGCTTTTCTTTTATTGGTTAACTTCTTTTTTTTTAACTTCTCTCATTTTTTGGCTCCTATCTTGGATAGTTTCAAGGTACTTTATCAAATAAATTACTTACATGTAGATATGTATCACGATGCTTATCAGTTTCTCTAGCAGCTCCACTAAGACTTTTGTTATTAGAACTGGATGCCAGGACCCTTTGGAATGAAGTTTCTGGAGGTGTATTAAATCCCCTAACCTTATTATTATAAAAGAAAGAAAAAAAAGAACATTTTTAAAATATACCCAGGCATGCTCTTAGAATTAAAAAAAAAAAAAAAAAAAAGATTCTCACTTGTGAATTCTAGTGAAATAAAATGCACTTGCTACTGCAGTAGTTTAGCAGTGGAGATATCTGAGGGCAATGGTGAGAGCAGAGACTGAACAAATGTGCTTGTTGTTAAATATGTTGAGACATGAATGAAGGTCATCAATTCATTCTTTGAGCAAGTGAGTGACTCTATTAACTATGTGCCCACCCCTGTGCCTCTCACATAGATGAAAATGCCCAGCATGCCCTGACCTGGAATTTCTGAGCAAGGGAATTCCGAGGAGGAAGAAACAGTATTTTGTTGAGTGGGAAGCAGAATAGAGGACACACTGGTGGATGCATCTCATAGTCTTTGCTCTTTTCTTGTAGCTTGGCAGGTGACAAAATCCACTCTCTTTTAGAGTCAATGGCAGCCATCATCTTGATCCCTGGTGGATTCAGTTATTTTCATATACACTGACTCACATTTCAAATGTCAGCCCTTACTTTGCTTTGCTCCAGGTTTTTTTTGTTTTTTTTTTCTGTACTGTAAAGCACAGGTCATCCTTATAGTTGTATTTTTCAAATTATCCCTGAACCAGAAGCACCTCTTCCTTAACCAGACTTTTAGAAATTGATAGATGGATATCCTATCATATTTTCCTTTTTGCATGGGAAATTGCTAACATGCAGTGTTTGAAAAACATAAAATGCTTTCTAGAATGCTCAATAAAATTGATAACAAGTTCTATCTGGGCAACTAGTTTGATAATTTATTGTACGCAGTAAATATGGGCAATACTGTATTAGTTTGTTTTTGCTGCTAAAATAAATTACCACAAGCTTAGTGGTTTAAAATAACAAAATATTATTGTATTAAAGTTCTGAAGATCTGAAATGGATCTCCAGGGGCTAAAATCAAAGTCTGAGCAAGGATGAATCCTTTTGAAGTCTCCTGGGGAAACTATTTCCTTGACTGTTCTAGTTACTAGAGATTACCTGTCTTCCTTGGCTCATGGCACAACTATGATATCACTCCCACTCCAACCTCTTCCTTTTTATCTCAGATTTTATAACTCAACTTATTTAAAATACAAGGATCAGTATTCTTTTAGCGTATTGGGTTTATCACCTATCCTGCCTTTGGCTCTCATGTTTATTGTTATTTGGCAATAGAACTGTTTTATTTTATGTTAAATGAAATCAGTGAGTTATATCATCCTTTTCTGAGCTATCATTCTTTTGGCAGATGGTATAAATGGCTTGATATACCCTTGAGAAATTAAGGTAAATTTGTTCCACATCAGTGACTTTGTTGGCACTACATGTCAAATAGCCTAGTGACTGGGCAGAGCTTTATAAAATTCTCTGGAATCCCTTAAAACAAAAGAAAATTCTGGCTCTTGTACATATTTAACCAAAGTAGAAAAGAATTTTGAAAATGCAGAGGCAACCCTACCTCTTATTTAATAAGTGGTGGAAGTATTCATACTTCATATTATTGTATAGGTATACTGCATCAATTTCTACAACTTGAATAAGGCTAGAATTTCTCTAAGGAATATGAATCAAAGTTGTTGGTATGGAAGAATCACAACAGGAAAGAACACCAACTTTTAAACTTTTGGTAGATTGAAGTTGAAAAATGTTCATGAAATTACTCTTTGAAAGTAACATCAAAGTCACATGCATTAAAAATACCTTGTATGACTTTTCATTTCCATTACTTTTAACATTGTAAATCTCAAATGTAAAGTTACCAGTGTGCAATATTTTGGCATCATAAAACATGGAAGGAATAGAATCAGGCTGGCTATACACTAATTACTTTTACAGTGAGCATTAAATGTGGAGGTTCAAGACCAGAGAGCTCTTATATGAAACAGATGCATAAAATAGGAAGAAAAGTAATGAGTTAGGAGTGAACACTTTTCTCTAATTGTTCTACCTCTTCCTTGGGGTGAGAAAACCTTTTCTAGAAACAACCAAAACTCCTGGAAAGCACACTGGAATGCACACTGGAATAGAAATCAGGGCCAGGGCCAGTTCTAGGAGAATCATTTTTATACGCTGGTTCTTGATTCTTTCATTCATAAATAATTGATTTGTACCAGATAATTGGTATTTCTCTTTCAAATTTATGACTGTATTTTCCCTTGTAAAGAATTAACTATCCCTGTTTAGAGGATGAAAGCTCCCCTTTTGTTTTATAGCCCTCACATCTAAAATAAATTCCTTGTCTGGAAATTACAAAAACCTCTCAAAAACCAAATGCTTCTAACCAGTATCTTTCTTAAGGACTAGGAACCATGTGTGTTGACAGCTGAAAGCAAGGTAGAGAAAGGAATTACAAGAGAGATGACTTAGTAAGACTGAGGGCTGATTTGGAGGTGATGAACTAAATGGCAATTTATTAACAAAAGAAAGGGGTATTTATAGAGACATAGGGGAGGGTTGGGTGAATTTTAAAGAAAGGCTAACAGGAAGACAAATTGGCTTAACATATTAGTTTTTGAAGGGTAATTGGGGGCAGGTGGATTGTTTACAGGTGGTTATTATTTTTGATTTAGAGAGATTTTTAGTGTAAACATTTGGGAAGACCAGAAGTGCCATTGCAATTTTAAAGGGTTAATGCAGGAAGTTTGTTCTCATTTTGCCAGAGGCAGTTAAGGAGAGAGGGGCGTTTTTTTGTTTTACAGCAATGATCTTGTTTGTTTGTTTGTTTGCTTGTTTCTTTGTAAATGGTGCATGGCACATGTGCTTGAAACATGCCAGGTTAGGGAAGGCAATGTTCCTCTTTCTTAGTTTCTGTGAAGGATAAGACACTAATTTTGGCACACTCTTTGCACCACATTGCAAATTGTCTTTTGGTTACAAAGACATAAAAAGATATTTTCTTCTCCCTTTTTGGTTAAAGCTGGTTATCTAACATGGATGGTCACCTCTACAACCAAGTGAATTTGGAGTGAAAATTGTGTATTTTCTGTAAAGAAATATGAAATTCACACACAAATATTATTAAATGTGTGTAAGAAATGGTGCTGTAGAGGCTGGGTATGGTGGAGCATGCCTGTAAGTGGCAGTCTAGGAAGTCATGGCTGGGGCCAGGGATTGTGGTTCGAGTCCTGCTGGAGGCACGTAGTGAGACCTAGTTCCAAAAAAATAAGGCTGGGCATGGTGGCGCATGCCTGTAGTCCCAGCTAGCTGAGAAGATGAGGTTGGGGTTGTTTGAGTCTGTGGTACCCTGGGCACTGTGAGCCCGTGGTTCCACGGGCAAAAATAGCGAGACCTAGTCTCAAAAAAAAAAAAAAAAAAAAAGGAGAAAAAGAAATGGTGCTGTGATGTCTGTGATGTCCTTCCACTTGCAAAATGGTTGCTATTTATCTGGAGAATGTGAATATAATGGCGTTGGCTTGGAAGGTGTTGGCTTGTTGATTTGATTAGATAAAAGGTGAGTTTTCATTCTTTCACAAACTTAGCAAATTGCCCAGGACTATCATCATTAAAAAAAAAAATTCTATTTAATAATAAAACTGGTCTTTGTCATCTTGAAGAGGTGCTCAAAACTGGTAGTGGGAAGGTTTAAAGACTGGCTTTTCCCTTGTAAGGTAACTTAATTGACTTGTTTCTGACCAACTAACAAAAGCAAGGCATGTACATTTCTCTTTGAAAAATTACTTATCAGTTTCCAAATCCTTTCTTCTTGGTCTATATAATCTATCATATTTAAAGGGACAATACATTTATATTATGCCATAGAATAGCAAAATAAACACTAATATTTTTATTGAAAAATATTTAAAATTTGAACCAACCATGACTTTACTAAAAACAATTTCTCATATGGATTATGAAGGAAAGCAAATTTAGAAGGTGAAGTTCAAAATTAGAGAGCAAGTCTTAAGATGTAGAACTTGTGAGTAAAGTGAGGCTTTTGATCATGAAAAATATCATCTTTAAAATAACTCCAGAACAGAAGCCGTAATTACTAACATACTAGTGAAGTAATTACCTCAACTTGTGAAATTTAACATGCAGAAATGGAGGCAATGCTATAAAAAATTAAGTTTATTGGAGTACTACATTGATGAGGTATTATTTCTAAAACTTTTAAAGTATTTTTGATATTTTCCAGAATTTGAAGACTAATCCATCTTATAATTAAAAAAATAGTTCATAATCATACCTGAGATAACATGCCTCCATTATAGTTTGGGTCACCTTGACAGATATGTTGGTTTTGGCTGAATAGTCCTATGAAAACCACAGATGCTACAGTTACATTAGCTGTGTTTCTTCAGTTCAATTTGCTTTTTGAATCCAAAAAATGCTTTCAGCTGATTGTGGCAACCATCATCTATAATTAGAATGTTATTAGCCCTAAAAGGCAAATGTGGAGGAGCTGGTTTTCTCCTGTAACTTTAGGAGCAACGGCCCCCTGACAAATTTCCTCTGAGCTTTTTCTCTAGAGACTTAGAATCTGTGTCTTTTTAAAGATTTAAATTAGTCACAGGGCACCAATAGCAGTAGCATTGCAGGATTTTGCTTATTCTCAGTCTTTAACTAATTGCCCCATTTAAATGGCAGCCAACTTAAAAAAAATCAATAGTTGTTTTGTTCAGATGTCGGTTGAATTGTAAAAAAGAATCCACTTTGTAGATCACATTGCCAATTAACAGAGGATGATATTCTTTTAACCACTTTTTTCACAACTCTCATTGTACAGTTTTCCACATTCTGTTATTTGGTCTCAAACAAATATTATATTTAATCTTCTGTAATCAGTTCAGCGTTTAGAAGAACAAAAAAGCTGTCTTGCAGGATTTCTAAAAGCCAGGCATGCATGTCTCCCTGTCAATAACACATTATAGCTTGAAAGGAAGTGAAACTCAAGACAATTGATGCCTCAGCTGCTGAGGAAGCAGAGGAAGCATCAGGTGATATGAACTGGCTTGCTCAGCAAAAGTGCTTCATGTGGAGGAACCTAACCATCGGGAACTCACTCTGAAAGATCTGCTTCAGTGGACTGAAGAATGTTGCTTATTGACTCATTTCTGAGGGAAAAATCCCTAAAGACAATGATCGTGGATTTTCACAAACTTGTATTTTTCTGTAAGAATTATGCAAACTTTCAAGCTGACTTCAGACAACAGTCATGTGAAGGCTTTTTTTTTAAAACATGCATGTGAGGGCTAAACAATGCATTTTAAAACATGCATGTGAAGGCTAAACAATGCCCCTTCTTCTTGAAGTATAGTATACAATCTTTTTGACAGATTCAGCCAAAAGAGTATATATAGTGCACACGAAGTTGTGTGTCCTCCAATAGCAAGTGAGAAAGTGTGAAGTATTTGGTGTCTCTCTGGATACCTGCGTTGGGATCCGTTGGGCACCACAGTTCAGCTGCCCCTAAACCTGCATGAACAGGTAATGGGGAAGAGCGGTGAAGACTGGAAGAGTTGCAAAAGTGACCCCAGCAGAAATTACTCCCAGATACTTTATCTTCCCAGGTTAGGGCCAGAAATTTGAGTGGAAGATTTCCTCCAAATCTTTCATCTTCAGATTGTGATTGTATAAATTCTCTAGTGCGAAGATGGCCTGTTTGAGTTCAGTTAACCCCCAGAACTGTGAGAAAAATAAATGTTTGCTCTTAATGTCAGCCATAAATTTGAAATGAATTTTTATATAGTGGTAAATAACGGAACATTTCACTTTATATATATATATTTTTTAGTCATTATCAGCTAAAATATATGTAACTAATTGAACACATCTAATTTATTCCTCTTTAATAATGGGTTCTGTTATATTATTCAAAATATTTCCTTACGTGATTTTCTCATCTTTCTGTCTTTTTTATAACTTCAGGTATTATTAGAAATCAAGGCTGAACAATTGAATAAGAAACATGAAAAATGATATAAAATATCTTTGTACTTATGAATGTAAAATAGATAAGATGAAATTTGGCACATGTTTCGATAATCTTTTTCCCTCTTGTTGAAAGAGAAACAAAGATAGTCATATATTTTTAGAAAAATAGGGACTTGTGTGGGTCTTAGTATTTTTTAATATAGTTTAGTGATATTAAAGAATAGAACCTTGTCCATACTTACATTTGCTCTTTCTACAGATTGAATGCATTAAAGTTTTTAATACTTGAAGAATATTTTATAAACATTAGGGAAACACATGAGAGGGATCTTCAAGATTCATGTTTTTGAAACATTATTTAAGAAACAAAGTCACCTAAAATAATTACAGGTATTTTGATATTCACATTATCTCTTAATACCTTTTCATTTTCATATACTGTCCTCTCACATGTGCACATATTTGAATATGTGAATATTGTTGCTAAACAATTATATTTTTGAAGATACATACTTATATTTGGTGATGAATATTTGTGTTTTACCTGCTTGGATTATTATTCAAAATATCCTAAAGGTAGACGAAGAATAACCCCTTGTTTTTCAGAGTGAAGTGAATACATCGCCTCCATAGAGCAGAAATTTAAGTTCATTGTCTGTATCTATAATTTCTCCCTAAGTCCCTAAGTCCATGTTTGCTTTGCACTATATTTTCCATTCCCCTTTAAAACAACCTTAAGTCATATCTTTAATTAAAGAGGAAATTCTTTCTAACCCAGGGGATGGTTGTATTTGTTAGAATAGGTTCCAGTTTAAGAGAAGGAAAAAAAATCTCAGAAGGTTAACCAAAAATGTTTCTTTCATATGACATAATCCAAGCGGTGTCAGTAGAGAAGCTATTGCTTTTCGGCCTTTAGAGATCCTGACTGAAAATGAAGCAGAACCATATATGACCAGGTTGGATGACTTAACAAAGAACTGTAAGGACTTTGGAAAGTCTTGTGTTGATAATTAAGGATGCAACCGGGGCAGCAACCATGTCTTCTTATTGACTGTTCAAATCAACCACCAGAGATATGATAAAAATGAACTTGCTATATGCCTAAAACTATTTGGCTAAAGATACGCATGATCATAGATATAAAACAATAAACAAACTTGCAAGTTTCCAATCTTTACTGACATATATACAGAATGTATTGTTCATTCTTTGACATTTATTGAATGTAATAATCAAGAAAGTGTTAATACGGGTTAGTTGAAGTGAATAAGCTTATACTCAGTTACATGGTAGAATAAAATAGATATGCTTTGAACAATATAAAGTTTTAACTGATTAAGCTATATAAAAGGAAGTAAACTAAGGGAATACTAATTCTCCTAGGTCAGGGGGAGACAACTTTATAGCATAATGGGAAAATCTTTCATTTTGAAACTCAGCTGCTTGTCAAACTCATAGTATCATGACTAAGAAATAAATGTCACAAGTTACAAAATGGTAATCTCTAAAATTCTATTTGTGGCTTTGATTTCAATGAAACATTGATAAACTTATATTCCATTATTCCTTTCATTCCTTTATTAAAGAAACACACAATATACTGCACTTTTATGTTTAATTTTTTGAAATATATATCCTTGAGCACAGAACTCAATCTTCAGAGATAAACTGACCAAGTAATGATAGTTGATCAATGCCAGACACTGTGGGGGAATGCCCTCTGCCCAATGGATCACAGCTATAACCCTTAAAACAACCTTTGGATGTAAACATTTTCATTTTGTACTACTTCAGATAAGCCAACTGAAACTCAGTCTGAGTGACATGCCTGATGCTTTCCAGCTATTTAACAGTAAAGTGGTTTTTGGAAACATCAGAATAAAAATTCTCAACTTTTAGTCTACCATTGTTTACAAAATATAAGCAGACTTGATAAAATTAAGTTGGAATGAATAAATGGTATTAATAGAGGCTATGCATTTTTGAGGCTATGTATTTTTAATGAATGCCTATTAGAAACAATTATCTCATGTTACCTAAATTGATTTTTTAACACAATTGAGTGATATTAAATGTGAAAATCAGTTGACTCATTATCTAAATGCCAATAGATTAAAACTCAAGGTTTAACAATCTTGTAATATATACCTATCTGTTCAAAAGAATTCTAGTATAATTAAAGGATCTCATTTATGAAGGCATAATGAAGTATGTGGGTAATTAAGTGATAAGGAATTATTGAATTAAACCTAGTGGATATTCTTACAATTTTTTCTCAGAAATATAATAGATGTATGATATTAATATGTCAAATGAATGAGAAATAGTTCTTGGGGCAGGAGGGATAAATTTGTGTTTTGATGTTTCTTTTACATAGAATATCTTCACCTCAAAGCTATAGGAGCAAAATGCAACATACTGTAATTTAAATAAGTCTCAGTCTGTTCCATAACTTTTTAAATTGAAAATGTGATTAATTTGACATCTAACTGACTAAAAATTATTTCATAGTTTGGTCCATTCTGCTTTGAGATTATTCCAGGTTGGAAATCCTTAAGAGTATTGAGATCATATAATAGTAACTCTGTGCTTTTATCCTTTACTGTACAAATAGCATGCAAAGATAGCTAGGTATGGTTATTTCCAACATGTTAATTTTAAATTAAAACCATATTGCCAGAGGATCAATGCTGAGTGGTTCATGAATGATTAAAGAAGGTCCCATAACATTTGAAAGAAGATTGAATAGCAAAAATCCGTTTCTTTTCATTTTTATTTGTAGTAACATGAGGCAGTAATTTGGAAAAAAATAACTCAGGTCTTGAGCTTTAGAACCTGTGATGTGGTGAAAAAAATACATAATTGAACTTATACAGAAGTGATTTCACCTTTAAAATATTTCACACTTATTTATTTTTTCATAGTGTTTTTGTAAATGCTGATCATACTGAATGATGATCAAAATTTCAAAATTCCTCAGATATGAAAATTGATCACATTGACCCTCCTTATCAACTTAATTACAAAAACTACTAAAGATGACATTAATGCTATTTGCCATACTACATTAAATACAGTGTATTCTTCTCCAAAATATCATGTTTAAATAGTCACCTTCTATCCACTGCAGACTGCAGATGTATTCTTAAGTTAACAGTCTATTAATTTCAAAATCACCGAAGCCAAATAGAACCATAGAAAAATGGTTTTGGGGGGTAACAACAAAGGTTGCTAGAATAAGCAATTTGAATATTTGAATATGCAGGATACTGAATAGATTAGTTTTCTATTTCAGCAATAATCAGTGTTCATTTCTCAGGTTTTCATTTACATTTAGGACCCTTTTCTTTACACATGACTTCATGACATTATCTTCAATGTATTTTCTCAGAAATTTTTCTGATAATCTTCTGCTTAGATTATAGGCCTTCTGATGCGCAGATTATATTCGTGTATATAATATATGTAATAGGTTAAAGATAGATATGTAAAAGTGCTGAATTGTGACAATAGAAAGTATCTAGAAGAAAACAGAAAACCTAAAGGATGATTTAACACCATACCAGAGAATGAGTGTGGAATGGAAACGGAAGGTATTGAGAATAGGAGGAAATATCAATCAGAAAATCTTGGAGTCTATATCATATTCATGTCATTTGACCATTTGTTCAAAGTAAATGAAAGTAATCTGCTTGTCATATCTTAAGATGACAACTGAGTTTTTTAATATATAGAAGTTCTTCCATATGAAGCAGAAGATATTTTGCTCCTTCAGAAGACAAGGGGATTAGGAAATATTGTTCAAGAAATGTCCAGCTAAATGTCAGATTTGTTAATTTGTCCAGAGAAGGCCTCCATTTACAGTGCTGTACTGTGGATCTCTGCATATTCTGCATCCACTGATTTTCCACACTTTGAGTAGAAAAAAATAATAAAACACTTAACTGTTATGAATAGTTTGTAGAGTAAAAGATATATTAAGCCATGACCATTACAGAGTATGTACAAATTACTTGCAAAGCTTTATTACACATTTGATTTCTGAGTTTAGCCCCAGAGAGTCTCATGAACCATTATGGAATTTATCCTCTTAACCGCAAGTCATGAACTGTGAAGGCTATGCTATTTTACTTCTCTTGCAGCTCTCTGTTGTAGTATCAGGATTATATTTGGAGAAACAAAATTCATGTCAGAGACTAGGAACTTTCTTGCTCATGGCACAGGAAGTTGCATGATCATCAGTATTTTTTCAAAAGTTCCTTGCCCCCAACTCCTACATGTTGATATGGATGAACTCTGATGGACGCCTACACATGATTGCCTGTGTTAAAGGATGTGGATGCTGATCTTAGGAACATGTGTGTTAGTACCAAACTCTGAATGCTGTTCATTTTGTTCTAAAGATTCCTATGATGGCTTTCACTTATTTTTTGGAGAATCTTTAGCAGGAATAAGAGTAGATACGCACATTCCCTTTGAATTGGAAGTGGACATAATTTTGAGAATTTCTTCACTCACTATGCTATTTGCTATCAAAACAATGCTCACTTGTGTGGTTATTTTCTGTAACTGTTTTGTAACAAAAATGTCTCCATGCCAAATCTGTTTTTGCTTTACTCCTATGACATCTATTCTCAGCATGACCATTCTAGTCAGACAGCAGAAGCAAGAACAAGAAAAGGTACATAAATAGAATGTATTTTAATTCATTTATTATAATATGAGAAATCTTACTTGTTTTGTCACATTTCACTGACTCAGAGTTCCACCAAACATAATTGACTCCAGTTCAAAAGTTACTAGATTGAAAGATGAAATAAATATTCAACAGACCAGGCTTATTACAGTGATGATAATCTAGATTTTTCCCCCATATCTATATTTCTGATCATGTCTCCTTCCACCTAAATTCCTTTAATGACTACATTCATTTAAACTCTAGTATACTTCACCAATGCTGTGCCAGCCAAGATGTCTTTTGTTCCTCAAGGTGAAAATGCCTTCACATGATCTTTCTCCTTTCAGGATAGAGTAGATATTTCCACGTTCTCCTTGGAAACCTAGACATATATCTCTCTTTTCCGAGACAGAGTCATAGATCATCTGTTTTTCAAGGATATTCTTTATTTTGCACTAAGCATGGCTACTCCATATTATCTAATTTTTTTCTGAAAAATCACAGCACTCTGTTCCATTTCCATTTTTTAGGTAACCACTTACCATTTTTCCATATATTTTCTCACTCACAAACACTATAACTCCATAATATCAGAGACTTTTTAATTTTGTGACTTTAATTCATTATCTAAAGCTATATTTGAGAGAATGATAATGTTACTGATGATGTTCATTAAGTGAACATTAAAATAACTTTAAAAAATACCACCTAACATGACACATATAGTTATATGTAACTGATATTCTTAAAGGGGATTACATATATCAATCTACTGAATAATTAAAGTGAATTTCATATAACCATTACTAGCAAAATTATTATATTTTCCTGATTTTAAAATGTCATCTTCTCTTTCTAGACAAGGTTCAAATATATAATTAGCTGGGTATATGGGGTGAAAACTAGTATCTAATTTAGTTAACTTTGTGCACAACTCATAATAGTTGTATTTCTATTTCAAAATAATGCATTACACTGATTACAAATCATTCCTCCCTTGGTACTTTTATTTATTTAGATTTTTTTTATTCCCTACTATATCCAAGTAAATATTATCCTTTTATTTTTTGATTTTACTAAGGAAAATTTGTTGATGTTACAAAAATCATGGCTAGCATATTGTTTTCTTTAGTAGTTCACTCCTGTGTTTAAAAACTAATTTTTGTTGGATTCCTTGAAAAAGCAACTGTAAACCATCAGACCAGTTGTCTACATGGAATGTCCCATAATTCACACATCAGAGAAACATCAATCAAATTTAGTGACAACTTAACCTTTTTGCATTTGATTTTTCTAGTAAATATTAGACTTTTCTGTGTGCTACCAACATTTTTCTATAGTAAACTACATTGAAAATACTTACTTTTTATATTTTTGTACTTTTTAATATTTTACATTCTGCATTTGCTTTTTGTGTTCTTGCAGTGACAGGACAATTTTAGACTAAAACACTGTTTTGGAAGAGAGATTGTTTCCCTGGAAGTAACTTAAGGCACTATCATTTCAGTTTTTGTTTTCAGTGCTATATGTTTAAAGAAAACAAACATTTCTGTAACTCCTAAAGATTTGAGGATAGTTTTATTTCAAGGGATTAATTTTGAAGTCTGAACATTATACCAATGGACTAGGACATCATTTGTAAAAGTATTGGTGCAAAAAAAACCTACAGCTAAAATGAGAAATAAGATCTTGGTTATGTTCCAACCTGGCCAATCTTTGTTTTGCAAGGACAGGCCTCTGGTGATTTCTGTTGGTTACAGAAGTTTACTTTTAGGTGACAGAAATTGATAACAGAATATCTGTTCTAACAGATAATAGAAATCTTGTTTTCTTATTTGGTTGAATTAGAATTTTATTTTGAGACTACTTAAATGAGGTGAACAAAGTAGTTTGGATATACAAATGAAGGTAAAATAATATCTAGAAGCAGATAGGAATAATACAACTTGTTCCTTTTGGGGCTTAATCTGTATTCCTAGAGTTTGTTAACTATCAATAAGTACATAGGGTAAACCTAAACATAATGCATAATGTGGTATACCATGATAAGTATACCTTGTTTTCCAAAGTCTGATGCCAGAAAATTGGTGCAAATGGCTTCTCAGATATCTTTTCAGTTTGGTGTGATAATGGCCTTTCCTAAGTGTAGATAAATCTTTCTTTAGAATACTCAATGTGCAGCAAACAATATCAATACAAACAAGTTTTGAGGAGAATTCTGTCCCTCTATCTTGATATATAGAGTTAGAATGGCATACTGTGAAGGCTTAAAGCTGATGATTCATTAAACTGACATATTTCTATAATATGGTTCAGATTAAACACTATAAGCAGTGCTATAGATAGTATAGAGAAATATTAATTTGAAAACATTTTGCATTACAAGTCATTCATAGTAGTGAATGCAATTTCATTTCTGAAGACACCTTTCCCCCTTAAAATCAAAGTAGACAAAACCAATGTATACTTCCAAAAATAATTTCTTCCTCATATTTCTTTTTGAGTGGTAAATTCTGTACTGTCTACTACTGAAACAGGTTCATGCAATTTTGAAATCTGTGCCTTTTAATTCAGCTTTTCTCTATTTACTTCATAGATCTTGCATATATTGCAAATCTAATCTTACTTAAAAGCATTCTAACACATTCCTGCTCATATAAATAATGCCTTTCTCCACTCTCATTATTTTCCATTGCTGTTTAATTTTATTGCTGTATTTTCATATTCCTCCAAAATAAAGCTTAAATGAAGAACTTCTAAGAATAGCAATATGGTGATAACAAAGCAGATACTCTCTGTCATGTGTATTATTATTGTGCTCTTTATTCATGATGTAGGTGATAAGAAGTTGTTAACAAATTTTATGCTTGTTTCCCTATAATGCAGTGCTGATTTCTAATCACCCATTTGAAGCTTTGTTCAGTTTTCTTCCTACTACTCTTGAAGAATATAAACTTTGTAATATATGAAAATAAGCCATGTGTTTATAATGATAGATATGGTACATAGTTTTAAGACATAAAGTTTTAGTTCAACTGAGATAGATATAGAATCCAAATTGTAAATACCTTAGCATACATAGTTTACTGTCTACTTATCTGGATACCTGTCTTCCACTGATGTGTCCGTGGGCATTATTCTTTCTCTCATGCCAAGACCTTCAAGGTGACCATTTATAAACAACTGCTACCATTTGGGATAACTCCCCTATTATCAACTTTTCACTCATCACCCCCTCTTTTTCTGATCTGGCCATTGTCACTGCTGCTTGCTGAATCTAGCAAATTCCAAGAGTCTGCTTCTTCCCATTTCTCTGCCTCCTTCCTCCACAATTAAGTTCCTGAGACTTTGATTACCATATATGTCTAAAACATTGGATAATACTAATATTGAGGGGAAAAAGAATTGGAGTTGCTATTACAAGTTTCTAGAATGTCAGTTTCAGTTCTGTTTTTGATAGAACTGGTCTGTATCACATGAGTCACAAAACTTGACAAAAATAGTTGCATAGTAAAGGTTTATGATGATCTTCACAAACATGACAAGATCATTCTTAATTCAAAATCCCCCTGACTCGTGTTCTATATGCTTTTTGAATAGTTGGCATCAAAGTTCATGTGCTATAAGCAGAATTAACTCTAAGCTTTACAGGGTAAAAGGAAGATCTCAGATGTTCCAATTCCATCCATTGTTGCAAATGGCAAGATTTTGTCTTTTTTGTAGCTGAGTAGTATTTCACTGTGTGTTAATGCCACATCTACTCATCTGTCATTGGACACTTTGGTTATTTCCACAACTTGGCTATTTTGCATAATGATACATATGTTCATATATCAATTCAGTGTAATGTTCTTGTATTGGGGGGGGGGGCAGATACCTAGGAGAGGGACTACTGGAACACATGATATTTGTTTATATGTTAAGAAACCTCCATACTGTTTTTCATTAGCGTTTGTTCAAGTCTATATCCCCAGATTTTTAAATCTCCAAAGTGTTTTCTTCTTTTTTAACTATTTTTTCTGATTAGAGACTGATGGTATATTGTTTTTATTTTACTTTTTTGACAATAGCACCCCTTTTATAGACAAAGACTCAACAAGAAGTCTAATGTGTAAAAGAAAAGTTGAGCACTAGTTTTGATATGCACGTGGCAAGAAATCATATATCCTAACTGAATTTATTTCCTATTAGGTTTTTTTTTTTTCTTTTTTTAACCTTTCCTAATTCCTAAAGAACTACATCACAGTTTGGGATTATATTGCTATATTCTATTTCAGAATGTTTACTTGTCTCAATTGAGTGAGTCACTGTTAAAATATCAGTGTCTTGTAATACAAATAGAAGCACCCTAGAAATATAATATTAATACATTTCAGTATATTAGGAATTATGAGATGTCTTTCATTATGGCAATATCTTTTGAATATCTTCTACTCTCATATCTGCTACTACCTTGAATTTTAATTCAATGTTAACTTTATAATTTAATTACACCCATTTTCCCGATACTATATTGCCCTTTTAGTGTTTTTTCACCACGAAAATGCTTCCCAATTTTTAAAAATATTTCTGGACAATTCTACCACTTGCTTTCCAAAAAACTGTTACTGTTTTTCTGCTCTGCCACTGTCTTTCTTCTTCCACTCCCTTTCTTCTCCTATTCTCTCCTTTGTTCTTTTTCTTTTCTCCCCTCTCCAGTCCTACTTACCTTGTTCTCTTTCCCACACAAACATAAATGTATTTCATCACTGTGCTTGGATAAACCAAACAACCTTTATAAATCAGATTTTATCCTTGTACTCATGAACGCTAACAAACTAATTCTGATCTTCATAGATGATAGCCTACAAGGATAAAATTCCCATCAATATACCCTGCACCAAATTGTAAGGGAGAATTATATCAGGGAAATGTATTGGGAGTTGGCTGGATTGAATGAGGTGGTATATGTGTGTATATATATATATATATATATATATATATATATATATATATATATATATATATATATATATATATATATATATATATATATATATATATATATATATATATATATATATATATATATATATATATATATATGATGTATATAACAATATTGATTAAGTAGAAAATGCTGAAATGATTACACAGGATTAAGAGAGTGCTCCAAATGACAATTTGCAATAGCAGCCATTCTTTATAGACTAGACTTGCCAGAAGGGCAACCTACATCCCTCCACAGTAAATCTTCTCCTTGAGGAGACAGAGTAATTCATTCAACAATTATTTATTTAATATCCATTCCTTCCTGCTCAATGTATCAAGAGCTGGGAGTACAAGAATGACAGGCATAGATCACAACGTTAAGTCTTTTGCATTTTAAAATAAGAACGGAAATATAAATTATTATAATGCAAAGCAGTATGACTATAATGAAAAATTAGATACAGTACTGCTGAAGTTGAGAACATTTGGATGTTAGCTGCATGAGAAAACTTTGTAGAATAGCATGCAAGATTAGACTCTCCCATCATTGTGTGTGACTGATAAATGGAAAGAGTATGATGGGAGCCGAGGCCCTGTCATGGGATTCCAGCCAGCTACCCAAGGCTAGATGATTTATTTGCATAAGGAAGGGGCAGTGCAGTGAATTAATGAATGCAGTAAGTGAACATGGTTTATTTAAATAGACAGAAATGGAGCTGCCTATTGAAAAGACAGCAGCTTTGGGAAGAGATTGAATCAGGGTCAACTATGTCTTATTAATCTTTGTTTTGAATATACTTAACAACTTTCATTGGTGTTGAAAGATACATGGGCCACAATATGTGCGAAGCACTTAGCACATTATCTGTGATGGTAGCAAGATCCATGAAGTAGAGGTTTTTTTATATAGCCTAAGTATTCATGAAAGTAGGAGAGGTGACCATCAGTGGATTATTAATTAGTTATTTGGAATTACTCATTAATGGATCATGCTATTGTTCTATATCTACCAGATACAAGAAGGAAAGATAAGGTCAAAATATGCAAAAATAATATACCTAAAAATATATATATATACATATTTTTGATACTGGAATATTAAAGATTGCTAGTGAATATCTCCCTTTAGTATGGATTATCCTTCACATAATTTTTTAAAAATTAAAATGAACCCTAATTATCTGCATTTTGCACACATTTGACCCTTGTTTTCTTTGTTATTAATATTTTTTAATTTCTTTCCATCATTGTTCATTTTTGTGCAATATTTACTTTCTTTCCTCGGTTGTAGTTTCATAGTTCTCCCACTACTGTGACACCTGTAAACTAGCACCCTAATTCCCTAACTTGTCCTTCTTCCTCCTTCCCTGTAGTATGCTTCAGACCTGTGGTTTTGTTTGTAAGCTTTGTCTTTTCTTGATTCTTTGTTAGGTTTCTCTCTTTACCCTTAAAGATGAGAACATCCAATAATTACCTTTTTCTTTCTGATTATTTTGCTTATTAGCAAAGTCCTTCCCAAATCCACCTATGATGCTGCAAGTAGCATGAGTTTTGTTTTTGTTTTTTTCCTTCCTGAAGGCTGGGTAACATACCAGTATGTATGTATGTGTGTGTGTGTGTGTGTGTGTGTGTGTGTGTGTACGTGTGTGTGTATCTCACAACTTTTTGATCCATTCATTTGTTTGAGGGCATTTAGATTGTTTCCATATCTTAGCTGTTGTAAATAGTGCATAATCCCTTTTAACTCTTCCCATATTGCTGCAAATGGCATGAATTTATCCTTTTTGATTAGAGTAATATTTCATTATGTTTATGTACTAAATCTTGATCTACTTGTCTCTTTTAAAGTGTTAAGTCTGTTTCTATAGTTTGGCTGTTGTGAATAGTGCTGCAATAAATATAGAAGCACAGGTTTCCTTTCAAATACGTTTTTGTGTCCTTTAGGTAGATTTTCAGGAGTAGACTCCTGGATCATATGGTAGATTCATTTATAGTTTTTTGAGAATCTTCTGCACAGCTTTGGATAGTGATCATAGGTTTTGACTTTATGCTGATTATAATCCATCCTCTTTCACAGGGTAAAATTTATCCTTTAGATTCATTCCTGCTCATATAGCTAGCATGTCTGCAAGTAAGTCAGACAAATATAAATAATGCCTCCACTTAAGATGTTCAGATCTATTATTCTTAAGTAGCTATACAAAGGCTGAGATATGCATGAAATTTTAATTTTAGTGAAATGGAACTACCATAGAAACCAAGGAATGACTTACTCTGTTTTACATACCTCTTAGAGGAAGAAACGTTATTCCAGAAGTCAAAAATCTCAGTAATTCTTGAATAGAAAATAAAACAAAGCTAAACAAAAACACAAAGTTTCTGATATACCAAGGAACTGATTCTTCTCTGGCCCTTTGTGTATGTGTTTATTAGCATACAGGAAATCTTGAGTAATAATGATTCCACCCATTTACCCATTTGCTTGACACATTTACAGTTTGTGCCTAACTTCAGATTGTCATTATCTGAATAGCTAATGAAAGTAGTACAAATTATAGTAAATATCCCTCATCGTTCTTTAAAACTGAAATGGGATCTTTAGGTTTTTACTACTAGCCTAATTTTATATATATATATATATATATATATACACTAGCCTAATCATATATATATATATATATATATTTGCAGTTTATTTTACTGCATAGAATAAGTGTAATATATCTTAATTTTACTCTGAAGTACCTTATTAAGAGTACTTTGATATTTAAAGCATCAATTTTATGAATTGAAGTATTTTTATTTTTCCATAAGTGATTTTTAAAACCAGGTATTTTTAAATCTGGTATGTGGGTACATAAATCTGTAAAAAAAAATACCGATCTTAATCATATTTTTGTATTGTAAAAAGTTTGTTAGTAAATTCAACATTAAAAATGGTACTTAGGTTCTTTATTAGGTGTTGATTTAAAAAAAATAGTCTGAAATGAGTATATCTGGTGCTGTTATATTTAATAAAAATAACAAAGTCTAGTATATACCAATTATCTGAAGTTTGAGCATACAAATATAAATGTAAACATACTTTCCTTGGGCTTCTCTGTGTGAAGACTATCTGCAATTAAATTAAGGGACATTAGGGCCATGGTGACATGGCCCTAATTTACTTACAGATAAAGATTGCTTTGGTTTTAAGGCAACTGAGCAATAAGAAATCACTCCTTTAAAAGGAATATTTTTGATTGTTGACTCTGTTCTATGGATTTTAAAATAATTGTCCTGTATTATCTAATATTAAACAGTAACAACATCAATATTTAATGATTTAAAGCTTTTATCACAAGATGCATTTCATTTCTGACTACTGCTTAGAATAATTCTACAATTCAGTACTTCAAAGATATTTTCACAGGATTTTACCTGTTTTGTTGATCACAGAACACTGTTTTCATGCTCTCAATAGTTTGGAGGAATAGTAGTGGTGGTGAAGTGAAAGATCAGAAAGAAGACTGTAAACTAGTATTTTAGAGAAACTATAGAAGTAATCAATGAAAAAAATATCTTAATGTCTTAGAAATATTTTATAAAGTGATCATTATTGATTATATTTCAAGATATAACATTGATAATTGGACTTCAGTACAGAAATCAGGAAGAGTCTGTTAATGAAAAATTACTGTTCATTACAATGAAAATTTCAGTGTACTAGAAATGCTACAATACTATTTGACAGAAAATAATGGTAAATATCATGAAAATGTTTCACTAGAGGGGTGGCTGACAAAATTTTAGAGAAATTTGTAGTTCCAAGGTTGTTCTTCAATGACTTACAAATAAAAATGGCTTAGCTAAATTTGTTAGTGCACTTATAATGGAATAATACAGACATTATTAGACAAGACTTTACATATATAGGGAAATGTCCATAAATATTTTGTTCACAATATATTGTTAAATTTTCAAAACAGTTTTAAAACAGTTCCCATAAACTAAGTCTTTTGTATTAAAAACATACAGATGTATTCACAAGGAAAAATTGATAGAAATCAAAAATTTAGCACCAGGATATTTTATTGCATGATAGGATGATAAAATGATTGCTACTTTATCCTTTAAATTTATGTGCATTTCCTAACTTGTCTAAAAATACATATTGCTTTGCGAATAAAAAAATTTAAAAAAATGTGTTTATTAAAATAGACCTCTCATATCTTAAATACATGTGTATGCATCTGTTTACTGAGAACATGACATCTTCATATATCCTGACACAGTCATTACCTAGAAGCTTTCTAAATATTTCTCAAATACATAAAAATGCATGTCATAAGCTTATTTTCTTGTAAAGTATGTAGTACACATGGTGCCTGGAAGACTTTTCATTTGGGTGTATTACACTATGACTTTACCTTTATTCACCTAGAGGTGAATTTGAATCCTGACTTTACTAAGGTTAATTTCAAAGTTATTAATTGAGGTATTTGGGTATGCTTCAGAGTTCCTGACTTTAAGATTATCTTCTTCATCTTGAAGTTACATGAGGATCACACATTAGAGTTCTATTTAGATTTACAAAAAGTCTAATTAACACAGGAAAATCTTAACACAGAAAAATATTAGGCACTGACTGAATTTGGTCTTTGCATAGTTTAACAATGGAAATGTGGGCTAAGAGATTCCCATTGCATATGTATTCCTGGATTGACAGACAAAATGCTACCAAGTTTCCAAGTATATTTTGATCCCTCTCCTAGAGTCTCCTTATTTTTGTTTGCTTTCAAAGTTGTTTATTGTTATTTTTCCATACAATCCATCTCGTTCACAGTTATTACTTTGCATCTTAGTATCTTTTAGCTTTTCTTGGATAGTTGGTGCAAAAGACATGATCTGCTTCACACTCACTGTTTTGGAGCATAGTGTCTTTAGTTTTTAAACTTTTTCTATGGTGTTTTATTATTACTTTTAACACATATCTATAACTGAAAGTAATGTTTTGACTCATTAATATCTGTCTATTATATGTGATTGTCGAAGCAAAAATAGGTCTCTGGTCCTTCATTATCTTTTAGTTCACAAAATAATAAATGTGTACATTTATGATAAGACTCTGAAGCCAAATAACCTATTTATGTCCATACTCTAACACAAGTTAATGGTTTGGCCTTGGACAAATTCTCCCTCTGAGTTTAATTTCTTTGGACAAAAAAATCAGGACAGTTTAGTGGGTATGTTAAGTAGATTAGTAGATTAGTATTATAAGGATAATCTATGTCTACCAATGTGCTACCTTACACATTAAATGGGATTTTAAGGTGTGATTAAGAATCTTCAGGTTAAGAGAGAATCCTTAAAAGTGACATGGTCAGAATAGGAGATGTAGTAAAAGCAGAGAATCAGGATGAGGTGGCCTGCTTGGATCCTGCCAAGCAGGACATGACTCATCACTCATGTTTTTGAAGCTGGAAGTAATTGAGCTATGAACTAAGAGGATCACCTCTAGAAGTTGGAAATGCAGGAAATTGATTATTCTCTCAAGTCACAAGAAGGTATTGACACTTTGGTTTTAGCCTAGTAAGACCAATTGTAGAATTCTGACCTCTCATATCAAATATAATATTTTTGTATTCTTTTAGTACATCATCTTTAGCCACTGAATTTATGGTATTTTGTTACAGCAGCAATAGGATATAGTAGTGCTTTTAGGACAACTTAAACAGTTAATATTCCTAAAGCCAAATAGTATCTTATAATTGCTATATATATATATATATATATATATATATATAATTGCTCTATATAATTGCTCTCTATGTGTGTATGCTTTCATAAAATACTTGTGTATCTAATTGATTGTGATAATTATTGAGTGCCCTTTACTTCATATGCAGATAGAAAACATAAAACTGTTTCCCTACACTTCTATTTTAACATACCATAAAGGAAACTGCACAACTGCATATATGCATATGTATGCTTATATTTATGTAATTTATGTATATATATATGATTTATTCTAAAGGTTTGGAGGAATCCATATAATGACAAAACATTAAATATGTGAATGAAGTAGATGTTGGTATCATTTGAATTATTTTCTAATGCTCTTAGTTAAAATGCTACGAACCTAATATTCACATCTATCTAGTTAACTGATGAGGAAAAGGATTGTATTTAAATCTGTGCCTTCAATTTAGATGACAGGAATCAGACCATTAATACTCAATTTTATAGAGAACTCAAGAAATATAAGCACTTCCAGAGGTGCGGGAATAGCAAAAGACACTGACTTGTGCAAGGGACGTAAAACTGCACATTAGAAACCTGAATAAACACCGATACTCTTGGAAGATTCTGCAGTGGGAACCTGATGCAGCTGGTCCACTTAAGATCGACTTTTCAGGTGTTCTTCTTCAGTGAAGAGGTTGCAGCTGTCAGTATAATCATAACAGATGGCCATCCAGGCTGGCGCTGGGAGAGCAGTGCTCCGAGACTCCCTGTCTGCTGCTCAGGCTGATTCAGTACTTTTGCGATTCCAATTACTAGAGCTTTGCAACGTCAAACCACTTGCCTGGCTCAGGAGAAGTGCCTGTCCTCTTTGTTGACCTACTTGAATGACAACCCAGAAACATTCATGAAAGATGTCAAAGCTAAAGTATTTCTACCTCCTTACAGGTTAGGTATGTTTAAATATTATGGATGCGGGGAACATTTGTTTTTGAGAGATGTTTAAGGAAATCATTCACCATTAGAATACAGTCTTTTCTAAGGGTAACCGGAAACCTGGCGTATAGCCATATGTTTTGCAGAAACATCTATCTAGTTTTTGTTAGTACAGTTTGGTTTTCAGATAATAGAAGTGAGACATCTGCAGTTTTTCAGTATTAAAGTGAAAGAGAATGGAAAGGAATAGTTGACCGTTATCTTAAAGAAAACCTTTTTGTATCACTAACTTACTAAGTCCTTCATGCATACTAAGCCCCATGCTTTACATGTATATAAGTCCCAAACTTTACATGCATTGCTTTTTAACCTCACAATTCTCAGAGATATATTGATGTCATCACATGTGCTTCATAGAGTAGAACATGAGGCTATTGGTAATAACTGTGGTAACATATACACATTTCAGATTTGTCGAACTCCAAAATCTGTGCTTGTAGCAACTAGAATTCTCTCTGCAGCCACTCCTAGCGACTCTACCCACAAAGTATAGGGCAAATTTTTCAAATATGAAGCAAAAACATACACGTGTCTAATCCTAAGAGTCTGACATTTCAGATTTTCTCTGTGACCTTATCTCTTACAATTCTGGATATTGAACTTGACTGTGCTCAGCATTTAACTAAATATTAAAAACCCACAGGAAGCACAGGGAAGCTTGCACCACAGAGAGCCGACAGTGCCTTTATCAGAAGGCCATAGCACTAAATCAATGTAACTGAAATGTACTTTCATCCCAACGAGCTCCAATCATAGAAGTTACCTGAAAAATGCAACACATTTATCTTCCAGACAACAGATTCCTGGTGCTTTACTCCTTGGTGCTCCTAATCGGTCTTATTTTCGTCCACCAGGGGGTGCCAGAGCGACAATGACAGCACTATGCTGTCCGAGATAAAAAGACCTCTTTTCTCCAGAATAGAAATCAACCATGGAGTCAGAGGGAGTGGTACCTATGGACACAATTTCTGCTAGCACAACACTTTACTGGACTCCATGATATTTTAATATTAATTCAAAGAAGGGTAACATAAACTGTATATGCAAAATATTCTGAAAGGGAATTTATTTTGTTTTCTGCTACTTTACTTTTCCCTTTTTTTATGGATATATTTCCTAGAGGAGAGGTCAAATACCTGCTTATAAAAAATGGACAATAGTAAAGTCTTCTATTTAACAATAGAAATAGTGCCATTTGGGTGAGGAAAGCATTTTATAAAACTTGATAACATGTTAGAATACCCCCTCTTTTTTAGTGCACTAGATACATAGATGTCTACATTAATAAAATAATAACAAAAGCACATAAAGCTATAATTTTAACAATAATTCAAAGAAGTGGAAGGTAAATTATTAATGTAGACCGTGTATGTAACTGGCATTCTTGAAGGAATAACTGGATATTTTTCTTTTCTTGAAGGAATAACTGGATATTTCCTTATTATGCTTTTCTTGAAGGAATAACAATATTTCTGTATTATGGAGAAAATACTACAAACTATATACTCTATGAGAGGATATTCATATGAATTTATATATATATTATGAATTTATTGCCATAAATTATAGTTTATTACAGTCTCTGCTAGTAGAGACAGTTGCTTATTTCATTTAGTGTAATATTTCACAAATGATTTGGAAATATATAGATATAGTAACTTTCAATACCAATAGATCTCTGCAGCAGCACATTGTGCTATTCCATTCTAGTTTAATTTTTTCTATTTTGCTCTGACTCTAAACTGTGGTTCTCAAACTTCAATCTTCATTCTAGATCACCTCAGAATCATATTGAATTGCTAACTCCAATTCAGTTTGTCTGGGGTGGAGCCTGCTTTTCTAATTAGTTTCCATATTACACTAGCCTGTCTGGGAATAGCTTTGACCAGTGAGACCTTACATTAGAAGATAAGATATAGTTCATGTAGAAGAGAGTTGTTTTAATCATAAGAAATTGTAAGAAGATTTAGAAAGAATGATGTTTTATATTCATAAGAAGAAAATCTCCCCTTTAATTGTGAGACATTGTCTTGTTGGTGACTTACACTTTACTTAATTTTTAATCTTATCTTTGAACATGGGTTAGAAAAGATCTCTAAGGAAAGTGCCACAGTTAGTATTTTATTTGAGATATTATTTTAACAGAGGTTTATTAGCCAGTTTTTGGAGTAAGAGAAATGACCTGAGAAACAAATGTTGCTGTTTTATTCCCCCTTCAAGTACCACTATCCTGCCTGATATGTGTGGAGTTGCATGGCAACCTTTTCACTGTGGGTAAGCTGTTCGACATACATAACAGATGGGGTCATAACTCCCCAATTCCATAAACATGGTTTCCACTCCTGGAGGCAG
Source organism: Uropsilus gracilis (assembly GCA_004024945.1). Classification (NCBI taxonomy): domain Eukaryota; kingdom Metazoa; phylum Chordata; class Mammalia; order Eulipotyphla; family Talpidae; genus Uropsilus; species Uropsilus gracilis. The sequence goes on from PVHY01003914.1 coordinate 60,387, forward strand.
TAATGTACGAAGATGTTTTTTCAATGTGTTTATAGGAGGTGCATTGCTGACATTTTACAAGTTATTGAAGCTCAGGGCAGCAATAACTTGTAATGTAGTTTTCAACATAGCTTCAATATGTTTTTAGGGGTGAGGTATAAGAGATAAGAAATATCTTAGTAAATTATTCCTTTATACTGTCAGTTGGTCCAGGAGTGTTATGCCCTGGCATTTCAGTGTGAATTTACAATTGTTTTGGCATCATTATTTTCATATTTTCTCCTTTCAAAGAATCATCTTGTCAGTGAGGTTTCCAGTTACCTTTAGCAAATGGTTTCTCTGTATAACAGGCTTGTCCTGTTGTTCTTGAGATTGATAGGAGCACAGTACTCTATAAAATCCAGTTAGCCTCAGTATCCTGGAAACACAGTATCCTCAAAAAAGCAAGAAAAATATGCCTCTAGGGTAATATATAGAAAATATTTTTGAAATCAAAGTTACGTTTTTAGGTCTTATGGGAACATAATCTTCATCCATTGAATAGTTGGCAGGTGTTAATTTTGGTGTCATCATCATTTCAGTGTCTAAAACTTGATTTCAGAAAATAATGATGACAGAGTGTTGAGAAAGTAATTGCTTGCATCCAAGAGCTCATAGTCCTTTATTGAAAGCAAGAAAGTAAAGAATTGGAATATATTACTATAGTAAAGCAAATGCATGTATATGGTGTCAGAGAATAGAAAAAAAGATGTTTGAAAATGATCTGATGATGGAAAAAGTTATAGAAGCAATGATATTATTACTATTACTGTTAGCTGAACATTTTAATTTTGAAAATTCTCCTTATTGTCTATAAAATTTCTCCATTCCCCCTCCACTCTTTCCTTCATAAATGATTATATATTCCATTAACATTATATTTTGTTGTTATTTAGAAGACATAACAATACGATTACTATGATACCCAGTTTAAAAAGAAAGTTTTCATCTATGTCATAGAAATAATCAGGAAAAATTTAAATGTAAACAATTGAATTGAGATCATTCGTTGTCTGTAGAGACCAAAGTGACTAAAATTTTCAAGATGGAACACCACAAATGGAATATAGAAATGACAGGTACATGGCTCTGCTATTCAGGCTGAGGTGTGGACTGAGATTTACTAGCCCAGGCAAAGAAAACTTGGTGGTGAAGAGCTTGCACCACAGCAGTCCAGAAGCCTTCACAGCAGTACCGGCACAGACTAGAGAACCAGAACCTCTCACTACCCAAGAGCTTCACCAAATGAGAGTGCACCACGATTCATAACACAGCTACTAAGAGAACTGAAAACAAATATTAGTGAAAACATATATGTAGTAGGAGACTTCAAAATCCCACTTTAAACAAGGGACAGATCAGAAAAACAAAAGCTACACAAGGACACAAAAGCCTTAAAAGAAGACCTAGACAAAATGGATCTAATTGATATCTACAAGACAGTACAACCACAAGGAAAAGAATATACCTTCTCAAATGCACATGGATCATTCTCTAAAATTGAGCACATATATTCAGACCATAAAGTATCAAACTAGAAATCAACAATGTAAAGAAAGCTAGAAGAACATCAAACACTTGGAGACTGAAAAACATGCTACTAAATGAAGAATGTGTAACTGAAGATAAATGAAGAATTGGTAATTGAAGAATTTTTTTATAAATAATCTATTTAAATATATATTTCACATCATTTAAATCTCTGGGGGTCACCCACCACCTCCCTTCCCTGACCACTGCAGCTGGTTCCCACCCTCCCCTTGCATACTTTCATTTGTTGTCTATATATTAGTGAAACCATTTGGTTTGTGTCCTTTTCTTTCTGACTTCTTTCTGTTAGTATGAGTTAGTCTATGTACATACGTGTTTCGATAAATTCATCAAATTTGTGATTTTTAATTGATAAATAATTGTGTATATATACTACATCTTCTTTATCCACTCATCTGTTTTGGGACATTTGGGTTGTTTCCATGTCCTTGCAATTATAAGCAGTGGTGCAATAAACATCTGAGAACAGGTGTCCTTTTGTACCTACATTGAGGTCTCCTTTGGATAGATTCCCAGAAGAGTGATTGCTGGGTCAAATGGTAGTTCCATTTTCATTAGTTTGAGCATCCTCCACACTGCTTTCCATAGTGGCTGGACCAGTTTACATTCCCACCAGCAGTGTAAGAGTTTTCCTTTCTCTCCACATCCTTGCCAGCATTTGCTATTGCCTGTTTTTTGATGTGGACTACTCTTACTGGTATAATATGGTATCTCATTGTGGTTTTGATTTGCATTTCCTTGATTGCCAGTGATAGTGAGCAATTTTTCATGTGCCTGTTGGCCAATTGTTTTTCCTCTTTAGAGAAGTATCTTTTTAGTTTTCCCCATTTTTTGATTGAGTTCCTTGTTTTGGTTTAGTTGTGTAAGTTCTTTATGGATCTGCATTATTAAACCCTTATCACTCTTGTGGAGGGCAATTTTTTTTTCCCATTTGGTTGGGTTTCTTTTATTCTATTGTCTCTTTTGCTGTACAGAAGCTTTTTAGTTTGACATAGTTCCATCTGTTTCCCTTCAGTTTTTTGCCATCTGCAGATGTTTCCAAAAGGGATTTCTGAATTGTAATTCATGGAGAGTTTTGCCCAGGTTTTCCTCTATGCATGTTATGGTTTCAGGTCTGACATCTATTATTTTATCCATTTTGAGTTGGTTTTTGTACATGGTGTGAGGATACTGTCTTGGTTCATTTTTTTGCAGAACTTCATCCAGTTTTCCCAACATAATTTATTGAAGAGGCTATCTTTGTTCCAATGTAAGTTTTCCTCTCCTTTGTCAAGGATTAGTTGACTATATATGTGTGGTTTTATTTCCAGGCTCTCAATTCTGTTCCATTGGTCTGATTGTCTGTTGTTGTACCAGTGCCATGCTGTTTTAATTATTATGGCTTTGTAGTATAACTTGAAGTTTGGGACAGTTAGGCCTCCATTTTCTCTTTTTTTTTTTTTTTGGCCAGGAGGTTTTTTGATATCTAGGTCTCTGTTATTCCATATGAATTTCAGTAATTTTTGCTCTATATCTTTAATATTGTCATTGAAATTTTTATAGGGATGCATTGAATCTGTAGATTGCTTTTGGTAGAATGACCATCTTGATGGTGTTAATTCTTCCAATTCATGAGCAAGAAATGTCTTTTCATTTCCTTATGTCTTCTTCTATTTTAGCAGCATTCTAAAGTTTTCTTTGTATAGTTCTTTCCTGTACTTTGTTAGGTTTATTCCCAGTTATTTAATTGTTTTTGGTGTGATGGTAAATGGGATGGTTTTTTTTTTCAATTTCTTCTTCTGTTTGGCTTTTTGCATATAGGAAGGCTACTGACTTCTGTGTGTTAATTTTGTAACGGGCCCCCTTAATGAACTGGTTTATTGTTTCAAGAAATTTTTCTGTAGATTTTTTGGGTATCTCTGTATAAAAAATCATATCATCTGAATATAATGATAGATTCAGTTCCTATTTGTATCCCTTTTATATCTTTTTCATGCTTTATTGCCCTGGCTAGAACTTCTAGTACAATGTTAAAAAGTAGTTGAGAGAGTGGGCATCTTTTCCTGGTTCCGGAAATTAATTGTAAAGATTTTAGTTTTTTTCCTATTGAAGATGATGTTTGCTGTAGGTTTGTCATAGACAAATTTTGTTATGTTGAGGTATGTTCCTTTGATTGCCAATTTTTCAAGGGCTATAATCATAAATGGGTACTGGACTTTATTGAATGCTTTCTCTGAATCTATTGATATGATCATATGGTTTTTGTGTTTTTCCTTGTTGATGTGGTGTATTATGCTAATTGATTTATGGATGTTGAACCTCCTTGTGCTCCTGGGATATATCCCACTTGGTCATGGTGAATAAAGGTTTTTTGCATCATTGGATTCAATTTCCCAGGATTTTGATTAAAATTTTTGGTCCATGTTCATTGGGGATATTGGTTTATAGTTTTCTTTCTTGATGTTGTCCTTATTTTGTTTTGGTATGAGTGTGATGGTCCCCAAAGCTATGTGGTGGGATGGGGAGCGATGAGATGGGTGTCTAGATTCTGGGCACTGCTAGCACTCACAGTTTCCTAATTGAAGAAATTAAAACTTACTTTGAAACAAACGACAAAGAAGACACAGCATTCCAAAACGTCTGGGATGCAGCAAAAGCATATCTAAGAGGAAGACTCATAGCAATTCAGGCCCATATCAAAAATAAACTAGCCATAAAAGCAACCTAATCTACCAACTCAAAAAATTAGAAAAAGAGCAACAACAACAACAACAACAAAGAAACCCAACACCCAAGCAGAAGACAAGAAATAGCACAAATAAAAGAAGAAATAAATAATCTAGAAACCAAAAAGACTATCCAGAAAATCAACATAAACAAAAGCTGGTTCTTTAAAAAAAATAGAATTGGTAAGCCGTTGGAAAGCTCACAAAGGAAAGAAGAGAGAAACTTCAAATAAACAGAATCACAAATGAAAGAGGAGAAATTACAACAGATACAAAAGAAATCCAAATGATAATAAGAGAGTCTTATGAACAACTATATGGAAATAAATACAACAACCTGGATGAGATGGGCATTTTCTTAGAAGGATACAATGCTCTAAAATTCAACAAAGAAGATATAGAGAACTTAAATAAACCAATTACAAGCAGCAAAATTGAAGCAGTCATCAAAATGCTGCCTAAAACAAGAGTCCAGGACCTGATAGCTTTACAGATGAATTCTACCAGACATTCAAAGATTAAAGGAAATATCACACTCATACCAAAACAAAATAAGGACAGCACCAAGAAAGAAAACTATAAACCAATATCCCTAATGAACATGGACACAAACATTTTAAACAAAATCCTGGGAAATCGAATCCAATGATGCATAAAAAGCATTATTCACCATGACCAAGTGTGATATATCCCAGGAGCACAAAGATGGTTCAACATCCAAAAATCAATTAACATAATGCACCACTTCAATAAAGAGAAAAACAAAACCACATGATCATATCAGTAGACACAGAGAAAGATGCATTCGACAAAGTCCAGCATCCATTCATTATAAAAGCTATTGAAAAATTGGAAATTAGATAATTTACGGCAATGTAATAAAAGCCATCTATGACAAACCTATGGCAAACATTATCCTAAATGGGGAAAAACTAAAGTCATTCCAATTAAGATCTAGAACCAGGCAAGGATGCCCACTCCCTCCACTACTCTTTAACATTGTACTGGAAGTTTTAGCTAGCGCAATAAGGCAAGAGAAAGACATATAAGGGATATAAATAGGAAAAGAGGAACTGAAACTATCATATGTTGATGATATGATTTTCTGTATAGATAACCCACAATATTCACAGAAAAATTGCTTGAAATAATAAACCAGTTCAGTAAGGTAGCTGGATACAAAATCAGCACAGAGTCGGTAGCTTTCCTATATGCAAAAAGTCAAATAGAAGAAGAAATCAGAAAAAAAAAAAAAACATCCCATTTACCATTGCACCAAAAGAAAATTAAATACCTAGGAATAAACCTAACAAAACACATGAAAGGACTATACAAAGAAAACTTTAGAATGCTGCTAAAAAGACAGAAGACATAAGGAAATGAAAAGACAGTCCCTGCTCATGGAGTGGAAGAATTAATATTATCAAAATGGCCATCCTGCCAAAAGTAATCTACATATTCAGTGCAATCACAATTAAAATCCCAAGACATTATTAAAGATAGAGAACAAAAATTGCTGAAATTCATAGGAATAATAACAGCTCAAATAACTGAATACTCCTAACCAGAAAAAAAAGAGAACTGAGGTATTACAATTCCAAACTTCAAACTATACTACAAAGCCATAATAATTAAAAAAACTTGGTACTGGTACAAAAACAAATAATCAGACCAACGGAACAGAATTGAGTGCCCAGAAATAAAACCACAGATATATAGTCAACTAATCTTTGACAAAGGAATAAAAAACTTCCATTGGAACAAGGATAGTCTCTTTAATAAATGGTGCTGGCAAAATTGGACTAAGACATGCAAAAAAATGGACCAAGAAAATTTCCTGACACCATGTACAAATCTTAATTCAACATGCGTAAGACTTAGATGTCAGACCTGAAACCATAACATATGTAGAGGAAAACCTGGCAAAATCCTCCATGAATTACAATTCAGAAATCCCTTTTTGTAAATATGAAGATGGCAAAACTGAAGAAAAAGAGAAACAAATGGGATTACATCAAACTAAGGGCTTCTTTGGAATGGGAAAAAAATTGTCCCCCACAAGAGTGATAAGAGTTTAATAACAAAGATCCACAAGGGACTTCACAACTAAACAAAAACAAAACAAGAAACCCAATAAAAAAAATGGGGAGAACTAAAAAGATACTTCTCCAAAGAGGAAATACAAATGGCCAACAGGCACATGAAAAATTGCTCAACGTCATTAGCAATAAGGGAAATGCAAATCAAAACCACAATGAGATTTCTCCTTACACCAGTAAGAATGGCCCACATCTGAAGAAAGGCAACAACAATTGCTGTTTTGGATGTGGAGAGAAAGGAACACTCTTACACTGCTGGTGGGAATGTAAACTGGTCCATCCACTATGGAATGCTGTGTGGAAGACCCTCAAATTAATGAAAATGAAACTACCATTTGACCCAGGAATCGTTCTTCTGGGAATCTGTCCAAAAGAGACCTCAATGTGGGTACAAAGGGACACCTGTGTGCGGATGTTTACTGCAGCACAATTTATAATTGAAAGGACTTGGCAACAACCTAAATGCCCTAAAGAAGATGATTGGATAAAAAAAGATGTGGTATAGATACACAGTGGAGTATTACTCAACAATCAAAAATGACAAATTTGATGATTTTATGACAATATGGATGTACTTTGAAGAAATCATATTAGTAGAAACAAGTCAAAAAAAAAAAGACAGAAACCAAATGGGTTCACTAATTTATGGAAAACAGGGAAAAATAATGAAAAGCCATGAGGTTAAGTCAAACAAGCCAACCACCAAACTGAAGCATGCAACTTAGGCAAAAGGGGGATTGGTGGGGAGAGTGGGGGGGTGAATCTCTGGGGTTACAAAGATGTGAAATTTATATATAAATAAATCTAAATAAATAAATAAATTAAATGCTAGGTACATGGATGATGGGTATTGGGGTAGCCGGTGAGGTTGGAGATAGCAGGTGAATGGGATCTAGGGAGGTTGTGATCTATGAATGGGATCTGTGTGATCTATGTGTTCTATGAATGAGATCTATGGAAGGAGTGAAGGGGGTCTATGGAGATTGTGGTAGTAGGTGAGGTTGGAGGTAGCAGGTGAATGGGATCTAGGAAAGGAGATATGGCTAAGAGAAGGGAATAGAGGAGGAAAGGAGACTCAATGAAGCATAGAAAATATTAGACTATACCTATGCTGATTAGAGGAAATTAAGAGGTGGTTTTCACTCACAGATATGACTGAATAAACAAAACAGGCTTATCTTTCTTCTATGTGGAAAATAGCTAAAAATCTGGACAAAATGTAGGAAATGAGTTTTCTCATTGACTTACAGGCAGAGTAGGAGAACAGAGTAGGAGAACAGCCCCTGGGAGACTAGAACCGATGAAGTTCTGTGATTGCTCTACTCTTCTGATGAGAGTTTGGGGCCGTGGCTCAGGGAGTAGGAACATACACAGTACCCCCTGATAGTTCTGCTTTGAGATAACATAGTTCAGATTTCAGGGATGCCAATGCAGCTATAATTTATGAAACTGAACTCCAGCATGGAGGGAGATCATAGAGAGGAATATCCTGAGACTGAGAGCAGGATGAAGTCTCAGATACTGAGGTTTTTGCTTGAATATATGAATAGCAAAGGACCTACAAGTTAGGATGAAAAGAAAAGCTGTAAGTCAAAAAATTTCTGATCATATAGGACTTGGAAGAGTTCACATTTTTATTAACTATGGTGAATAGACCTATTTATATATAGGGAACAGAGCAGCATCTTCAGAATGGTGTTGACTCAGTGTGATAATCAAGGTAACCCTATTTAAAGTTGTTCAGAATCCACAGCTGCAGAAATTAAAATTAAAACTCAAAATATCAAAAATAAATGTGATTAAAAAGATAGAATAAGGCATGGGTAAAAAGAGTCATACGATATATAACTCATTGATTAGGGTATAGGTAAAGATGGTCAAAAGGAAAATTAAATAGTAGAGTCTTATTAGTAGATTAACTACTACAGAGAAAAAGTGAACACAATATATCACTAAAAACTATCCAAAACAAAGTCCAAAAATAATGAAAATATGGACTGCATAGAATCAGTAGTATAAACAAGAGTGCATGCATAGCTCAAAGAATTGGTTGTCCATGTTACTATTAAAATACATGACGATTAGAAAAATATGACAATGGACTATAGGTGGTATTAAGGGATTATAATTAAAAAAAAAACTACTTGTGAAAGTTTTAGGCTAAAAAAACTGTAAATAAGATGCATATTTCATGTACTTATGGATGGATAGACATGCCTTTTACTAGAATAAGGGTTAATTATATAGTAATCAAAAATAATTAGTAATTATTAAATCTGGTTGGTTGGCATCTCTGACTTCATCATATTTCTATTTTGTGTATATCAATTTTCAAATCCCACAGGAGGACTTTATTTTCTAAAAAATTAAATTTATTTATTATTTCTAGCTTTGGTTGAATTTGCAAATGGTCTTGTAATTTGGATTTTCTTGATAATGGATTTTAAACAAATTTAAAAACTCCTATGTCTCTTTTCCCCCTCCCCTCTGTCTCTCCATTCTCTTTCTACTTTCATCTCACACATTGGTCCCAAGTGAGATAAACAGAAATTTAAAAATAATAATGTCTCTTAATAGCATCTTTTTAAAAAAAATTATATATAAATTTCACAACATTGTAATCCCCAGGGTTTACCCCTCCTTCCCTTCACCTCCCCCTTTCCCTCCTGCTCAAAGTTGTGCTCTTCAGTTTGGTGCTTAGCTTGTTTTGACTTTTCCCCAAGTCTTTTTTTTTTTTTTTTCATTGTATCCCTTATGTTAGTGAAGTCATTTGGTTTCTGTCTTTTTCTTCTTGACTTATTTCTGCTAATATGATTCCTTCTAAGTACATCCATGTTATAAAATTGTCAAATTTGTCATTTTTAATTGATGAGTAATATTCCATTTTGTATATGTACCACATTTTTTTTCATCCAGTCATCTGTTTTGGGGCATTTAGGTTGCTTCCATGTCCTTGCAATTATAAATTGTGCTGCAGTAAACATCCGAGCACAGGTGTCCCTTTGTACCCACATTGAGGTCTCTTTTGGGTAGATTCCCAAGAGAGCAATTGCTGAGTCAAATGGTAATTCCATTTTCATTAACTTGAGGGTCCTCCATACAGCTTTCCTGGACTAGTTTATATTCCCACCAGCAGTGTAGTAGTGTTCCTTTCCACATCCTTGCCAGCAATTCTTGTTTTCTGTTCTTTGGATGTGGGCCATTCTTAAGGTGTAAGGTGGTATCTCATTTTTTTGATTTGCATTTCTCTTATTACTAGTAAAGTTGAGCAGTTTTTCATGTGCCTGTTGGCCATTTGTATTTCCTCTTTGGAAAAGTGTCTTTTTAGTTCTTCTCCCCATTTTTTGATTGGGCTTTTTGTTTTGCTTTTGTTTAGTTGTGTTAGTTCCTTGTGGATCTTCGTTATTAAACCTTGTAACTCATGTGGAGGGCAAAGATATTTTCCCATTTGGTTGGGCATCTTTTAGTTTTTTTCTTTTGCTGTACAGAAACTTTTTAGTTTGATGTAGTCCCATCTGTTTATGTTTTCCTTCATTTTTTGCCATCTGTAGATGTTTCCAGAAAGGGATTTCTGAACTGTAGTTCATGGAGAGTTTTGCCCAAGTTTTCCTCAATGTATGCTATGGTTTCAGGTCTGACCTCTAAGTCTCTTATCAATTTTGAGTTTATTTTTGTACATGGAGTAAGGGAGATTTCTCTCAATAGTATCTTTTTAGAGATAGCAAATTGTCTTTGTAGTATTGAAAGTACACATGGCTGCCTTGGAAAAATAACCTTGTAAACTGCTGTTAACTCTTTTAGCCAAGGCAAACTAATTTGATAATGAGCCACATCAAAAGTCTTTAGCAGCTAAACAAAGTTGCATTCCTTATTTTAATCAGTATCCACTTTGAGTTTGTGATGGTGATTAGGGACTCTACATGGATACTTATATACTGATTCTTTCCTGCCATTGGGCGAGAGCATGACTACTGAGATGTCATGGATGACCACAGGAAAGGTTTTAGAGGACAGGGCTGCAAGCAGTCTATGTCACTTCTGCCCACATTCTGCTAACCAGGAACCTGTCTTTTGGTCCCCATGAAATATCAAGGCAAGTAGAAAAATCAATTTCCTGTGTGGTAGAATCAACTATTATGAGATTTATTGAACCCAAAATATTTTCTTTGCTACTGTGACATTTGGTTTAACAAATATTTTCATGTCTTTACTTATAAATAAAACTATCAAAGATAGTGTCATAACATGAATATGAATGGAAGCTTAATTCATGAATTTGATTGGCAGTAAATGCTTTTGAGCCATACACCAATTAATATCTTCCATTCCTGCATTCATCAAAGCATCACTGAGTGCCTAACATAAGGCACTATTCCAGGGGATGAGGATGCCAATCAGAGAGCTTGCAACCAAGGATCTCTTCTTTTATGAGGGTGAATAAGAAAGAATGAGATAATTACGAGAGTGTGCTCCTAGTGCAGGTGGAGGAAATAGTCCTTAAATACTGGTGGGTGGAGGTAAATTCTTCCACAAAAGTGACATATAGTCAAATTAATAATTAAGAAGGTGAAGATATTATTCAGGACAAACAAATTTTAGCATATATTCTAACCCCCTGACTGTAGGAAAAGCTCAGATAAAGACTTGAGTGTTAACCATCATTTGAAACTTGATAAGCCATGGATGTTCAGAATTTCTAGAGTCTAGAGTACCAAGAGGAAAAGAAAGAATAAGAGATGAGACTGGAGAGATATTAAAGTCAGATTGTTAACCATTTATTATGCCAAGGAGTTTGCATTGTAGCATGATATCATTGATGAAGTTTAATCCAGTCATTGATAGCATTGGCAGTTCTCTAAAATTTTAGTTTATTTCATAGAATCTAATTTGCTTGAAGGTCTATCTCCATAAATTCTTATAATTTAATCTTTGATAGGTTTCCATTATTATATCACATGTTCTTTTGTATTCATTTTTTAGCCTTAGTAATATAACACACATTTTCATAATAGATACTAATCTACAACTTCATTGACTTAGTAGGATTCTATTTTATAAGTTCAACTAATTTAGTTACTTATATTCACAAAATAGCCAAAGGATGGTAAAACCATACTTTTTCCGCACACTTCATTCCAAAATTAATACATGTACAATTTAAACCAAGGTTTTTTGCCTTCTAAATGAAATTGACTTGAGATTTTAATATATTAATTTTAAATATTTTAGATTACTTTACTGTAGACTCGGTCCTGGAACAACTAATTTTGTATCATCTATGGAAAATTCACTAAATAAGATCATGGAAATTTTTCTTTCTTCTTTTTTTTTTAAGTGCAATTTTACATCAGGGATTAGAGCAAGAATAACTGTTGCTGACCTTTGAGGCATGTGTTTTGAAATAAATGGTATTTCACATCTATTTGAAAATTATCCCCTGTATAAATATCATCCTGACCACAGTATATTTTCTTCTTACTAAGGAATAACTGATAATTTTTTCATCAGTGAAGCTAAGAAAATTCCATTTTACTTCTAAAACTTATTTTTCTTATGATCTTTGAAATCTGAGTCTTGATGTACTTTCTAATTTTGCTTGATTACTGAGTTCTGAATCTTTACATCTGTAAATGATTGAAATTATCTTAGAATACAGATGCTGTGTAGATTACATAGCATACTACCACATATTTCCAGGTATACTCCATTGAGTATACCTGGGAATATGTTAATTTTATGTAAAATTTCTTTAACAATTATGGCAATAGTTCTCCTGGTCCAATTCTACAATGGTAGACAAAATTGAAGTCTTCTAAATACTCTCTTTTTATTAGAATGTATAAAAATATAAATATATACATGTATATATATTATGTATATAATCTATAAATGTAATTTTTATTAGAATGTATAAATAACAAAAGTATAGGGAATTTTAACTTTTGGTAATGTGATTTATTTGTTCATATTGGAGATTGGTTCCTCTCCCTCTAATTTGAATCTTCCCTCTCCTGATGATCTCTGCCAGTTCCATTCTCTGCTAGATTTAGAGTTGTGTGCACTAAGGGAATGAAAGTTGCATTTAAAACTCTCCCTTGAAGGAGATGAATCATTACTTGTTGGGAATCTGATTGAGATCAGATGGCTTGTTTTATTGTGCCATCTCATTTCTTTGCATTAAGCTTCCCTTTTGGCAGTAACACATCAAGAGTAAATTTTAACCACTCCACCTATCGAACAAATGAATAAGCACATTTTTTTTGAAGAAAAAACAAAGTTAATGATAAATTATAACCATGGAATCCAGTGTTGTTGTGATTTAATTTCCCTGTTGCAAAAATATATGACTCTGTCCAGTATCTATGTTCCATTATTGAACACTAGGGACAAAAGAGATCCTTTCCTTTAAAGACTTAATGTCAATTGAATTTCAGGGACTGTTTCTCCTATTCAGAGGAAATTAAAAGAGGTCCTTGGCTTTAGATTTAGTAATTTCTTTTTACTTGCTTTCAAATTTGATATTTACCTTAGTAATGAGATTTAAATAATTATTTCCTGGGACAAAGTCCCAAAACTTACCTTAGGGCTATATAATGAAACTAGATAATTTTTTGTTTATTAATCACTTTTTACATTTGATATATCATGCTAATAGATATTATGCAATAGACTATGATACATAACAAGATAGAAGGCAGAATTTTTCAACATGGATAGTGCTGAAGGGGTTATATTAAGCAAAATAAATCAGGAAAAAGAAAAATATATAGTTTCAGATATGGAATACAGAGAAATTAAAAGATTGAGATAAAACCAAATAAATACAAATTTTAGGAATCTAACTGTAGAATTGAACCACCAGAAAGAAAGGAAGAGAGGAAAGAGCAAAGTGGGGAGGGACATAATACTGTGGGGAGACTATGGTGTTTTGGGATATACTTGGTATGGTAACATACACCTGATAAGGTGTGATCCTGTACCTCTAAGTTATATACAATGCTGTAAACTGATGCCATTTTAATAAAAGCTAAGATTAAATAAAGTGTGTTTTCTTTGGCCAAGTCCCAAGCCTTCCGAATCAAAATTTCTTGATGATGTGGCACAAGAATTAAAATTTTAAAAAATAGCCCCCGAGTCTCAAATATAATAACAAGATTAATAGAGTTGAAAAGAAAAAAAAAATGAAGTTTCCCTCAAGATGTGAAAATTCTTTTCATGTTCTCCAGGTATTCAAACTCCTTGTTTTTAAATTGCTTTGTTGCTGTGTTCTTAGCATTCATTGATGCCCCTTAAAAGGATACTTGGAATTCTGATGCTGAAAGTCTGACCACACTAAAAGAAAATGGAAAGGGTCACAATCCTCATAACATATATTGCATTATTTATCAAAATGATAACCATAAAGTGAAGCTATTCTTCCTTTACCTTCATGTTTGATGTCTGCCAGAGTATAAATGATTCTCTAGTTTTGCTCCATGAAATGGCATATCATGCAATTCAGTAACTTTGTCTTGTTTTTATTTATATATTTTAAGGATTCACATTGACTTACAGAAGTCTAATCTAGATGAATTGGGCTTTTGTCATGTTTTCAATTAAATGGCTATATTGCACTAATATACCACTACCTTTCAACACAGTTCAGGTTCTAGATATCCAATAATTGTCACTGTTTTATACAAACCAATGACTCTTTTATAATCAAAATAAATGTCCAATATTTTTTAAGATTGCATCAAGTGTTCATGGGAGTTAAAATCATCATCTTTCTGAATTGGGTATTTAAAATATTTTTGACTAATAAAACCATAAATTGAATAAGTGATTAAAATGAAGATATGGCACCAGACTTTCAACTATAGAGTCACATATATCATGGGAGCCATTAAAATTAGTCTTAGTTTTCTATATACAAATACTTTATATGTATAAGGGAAACTAAGAGAAAAATCCATATTCAGAATATATCCAGTGACCTCATTTCTATTCCTGGATTTCTGCTGGTTCTCTGTGTGTCAGTTCTCTTAACCTTTTACATCTCTATTTCCATCTGTAAAATGAAGATAATAATAACCACCTCCTACATTTCAGAAAAAGAGGATTAATGGAACGTCTAAGAAATATTTTAAATATTTAGAAAATGTATCAAGAAAAGGTACTTTTGGTAAAAAAATCTTTAAAAATGATATTTCTTGTATACTCATGCAAAGTCTCCTCTATTGAAAGTATACAATGTTTTGAAAAAATAGAAAACAATTTTTTGTAGGTGAATCTTCGTATGCTTGCATTTTACCTGAATACTTACTAATATTGATAAACTTAGTATTTAAAAACAACTGTTGCTATTTTTAACCACTTAATAATGGAATTATTTATATGAATGAAAGCCTGAATGAACAACTGAATGAATAAAGAAAGTTGAAATAGACTAACAGGGTTGGAAGGTTATTGAAGAGAAGTGGTTGTCACTTAAAATAATCAAATGCCAACCATGAAGGAGAAGGGAGATATTCTCTAAGAAAGTATATAGAAGCACTGAAAACATCCTATATGCCTTAGAGTGCAAGCCCAATATCAGTTCCCATGACCCCAAACTGGTATGCATTCATAACTGATATATATTTTTTTTAAAAAGACTCTATATTGTCTATTTTAATGGAAAGACTGAATTTTGTGGTTTTTTTGTTGGCAGAATATTTCTGTAACTTTGGTTATATGTCAGATATTAAGCTAGGTCCATGCCAATGTTAACTGCACTTTTAGTTTTTGCAGAAAGGGCCAGTTAAAAGGAAATAACTATAAGCCCATATAATAATTTTTACTATACTAGAGACAATGTATCAGTATTATGAAGAGAAGTTGGTCAAGAGTCTCCAGAAAGTATAAAAAACTTAAAGATGCTTGAAAGGTTTGATGTTTTTATTTATTTTAAATTGTTTAATTTATTTTTAAAAATTTTTGAATTATTTTTATTTTTTAGATGATAGTTTACAAGAATCTACAGGGTTAAGACTTGACATGCAGAATGGTTTTACATTTTGATGAACAGATGTGGGTTCCCTTGCTAGATAATGGAGCCACTGATGATCAGATACACATTTTATCATGATGGTAAATTAAGAATTAAGATAATCAACCAGCACTATTTATCTACTGTTCCTATGTTACTGGCAATATATATGCTATAAGAATTATCAAATTTATTGGCTAAACATAGCATAACTATCTTACGTTGCTGGAGGCGAGAAGTCCAATATCAGTTTCACCGGGTCAAAGTCAAGATTTTGACACATTCTGGGTCTTTGCCAGGAAAGCATGACAGACTACAATACTGGGTCTTTTAAACATCTAGTGGCCACATCTTAGTGTTATTCTGTGTTCAAAGTATACCGCTCTGGTCACTGCTCATATCACATTCTCTGTTCTTTGTTAAATATACCTCTGACATCTTCTTGTAAGGTCACTTTTAATTGCCATTATGGTTCATCCAGGTATTCCAAGAAAATTTCTCCATCTCAAAATCTTTAAATTGAATATATCTACAAAATCTACCTTGCTCTATGAGATAACATCCATAGGTGGCAGGGTTTAAGGCGCAGATCTATTTTGGGGTCATAATTCAATCTACTGCAGAGCTTATGTTTAAGGGTCTCCTCCACAAATCCTATCACACAAATACATCCACATAAATATAAACATACCTCTAAAGCATGCCACAACAAGACTCACAAACCCATCAAGTCAAATGTCTGTACTGAGTCAAAAGCAGTGATGGATTTGGTAAGCAATTGGTTGTGCAGAAACCAATTGGTATGTGTATGGAAAATGGAAAATTATAGTTGAACTCTAGATTTATGGCTTGTCTAATAAAATGCATAATAGTGTGACTAACTAAAATGAGGAATTTTACTGATAAATAAAACTAGATTTGTTTAGAAACAAATCAATAATGTGACTAGACATTAAGTTAAATTCTCCTAATTCTCTACATGTTGATCTGTAGACACTTCTTTTAAATCACTTCAACAAAAACATATATTGAACAATCAACCTTAGAGTGACAGCTCCATTTCACCCTAGTGATGGTGGAGGAAATATTTCTTATAGTTCTGTCTTCATAGAATATATTTCTATACTGTAAAAAAGAGTGAGAATTAAATTCAGATCAGTTTATTCAATTTATTGAATTATTTTAGCTAGTACAAATTCTCAACTATAAAATATATAGGCTATGGATTTTTACTGATATCTAAATTATTATTGTTTTAAATTTTCATGCAATATTTCATATTTTATTAAATAACTAGGGTCCAATATAAATTACTGCTATTGAAAAACCTATACCACTGCAAAAACTAATGATGTCAAATTTAATGTAAATTGCTATGAACTCAGTCCTCCAAAAACTTCTTTCTACTTCACATTTTTAATCTGTAAAAAATATGAAAGTATAATAGTTTGAATTTATAAACTGATACTATGGTTTGGGTCTTAAATGGTGATATTTCCAAGCAGAAATAATACTAGATATCGTGTAAATTTTTCCTGCTAAAAAATAAAAACCAAATCATTTTTACTGATATATGGTTTAATAGCAACTATTTATAGATATAGCTCTTGTATTTTTATAACACTTTTGAATAAACTTACATGGGTTTTCTTAAACTCTTTTCTTAGATTATTTACAGGGAATTATTTACTAAAAAAAAAATCTCCAAACTTTCAAAAACACTAGCAAACAAATTCAAATGGCGAATGTAGAAATAGATACCTCGTCTTATTTTCACACCAAAATCTCTCTACTTTTTACCTATTTAATAGCAGTATATTGAATTGTAAGGGTTCAAGAGATTAAAGTAGTTATCTTCAACAATATGCTATACACTCTTAATTAATACATGTTTTAATCCATTATTGGCAATAGGAAAGAACATTTGAAACTAATAGCTGCTAGTAGTGCATTGGCAAACAGAGTTCATTTTTTGTGAGCTGAAGCATTGTGAGCTGTAATTTGTGAGCTGTAATTTGACCTCAATAGTTTTGTCTATGAAAGAGGATCATATGAAATTCATTGATTTCTGTGATTTGGTTCTATCATTTGGTTTCTATGACTGTGTCCTCTGGTTAGCTATTATGCACACCTCATTTGAATTGAGCTATGCTGTATTAGTCCCACTGTGTTTGGTTTCTTTCACTTAGGAAAATATCCTCAATGCTCATTCATGTTACCACTTACAGTGTGATGACCTTTTTCTGTTCTATTATATGTATGCCACATTTTACTGATTTTGGACATTTAAGTGGTTGCTATGACTACTGCTGCATTGTATATGGGAATGTAAATTTATCTTTGTGATCCTGTTTTCAATTATTTTGGAAAAAATATTCAGAAGTGAGATGTTTGTAATATAACTATATATAACTATATATATAACTATATATATAACTATATATATATATATATATATATATATATATATATATATATATATATATATATATATATATATATATATATATATATATATATATATATATATATATAACTTCTAATATAGCTTTCCATAGGGAACAGGCCATTGTGATCTGTCACACTGAGAACACCACGGTCTTCAAGTAGGTCTACAAGTGCATACTGCCAGTGTACAACTAGGGTGAAAGGAAATCATGTATGTCCCAGTCCTCTTCCAGGAAGTCCCCCTGAATTGTTATGCCTGTGAAGTGGGAAATTACTGTTTGGAGAATAATAGCAGTCTATGACATTTTCACAATGACAAATTGCTTAGCAGCATATTTTTTTGACTGTATTCTTGTCGCTAAGTGATATTTGAATGCATTTGTGAGTAAAATGTGAAATTAATCAACTGATAGCTGAAGCTGAGGTGACAAAAGTTTTATTCTGAGATATGTTCAATAAAATCTAAAAAAAAATCACACATGCTGAATACAAAAATATAATTTCACAATTTCTAACAAAAACAGATTCTGTATTTATCCTAGTCAAGAAAAACTGAATTATACTTGAAAACCCAGTGGGGAAACTAGTTTCTTAAATTTAAATTGAACATTTTAATGTAATACTTTCAGTATGGGTGCAGATATTTCTATAATGAAGTCTTATTATGCACACAATGCTGAAGAATATGGTGTAAAAATCTTTGCCTGTTAAACAGCAGCATGTAGAACAACATCCAGTAAATATACACATTTGTATTTTTTGTAGAATAAGCAATCCATATTGTTCTGAAGGAAAATTAAATTACTGTCTAGGCCATTTTTCTTTCCACAGAAGGAGTGAATAAAAAGACAAAAGGACCCCATTGTCGCTTGATACTCCCTTGACATCTCTTCATTTCCTTTAAATTTTAAGATAGTAATGTGAAGACATTTCTCAACTTTTACAACCATGCAGAAAACAGCATTATACTTTAATATATTAGTAGACAAATATAGCAGACACTTGATAATATAGTATATTCTAAGTTGAAAAGAAATTATGTGTGTAGATAAGCTATTAAATAAGTGAAAGACACTACTGTGTAAAAGAGTAGAATTCAGTGTATTGCATTATTTTATTATATATAAATGACAAATGAGCTCTCAGAAACAAGGGCTGAAGAAAGCAAAGTAATAGCTATACGAACACTCAAATTATGGTATAACCAAATTTTTGAAAGTAGTAACTTTAATATTTAATCACTATATCACTTAGATCATTTCAGTTGTCATAAGAATAAATGATTATTTAAAAATACAATTAAAATTAAAAAATGCAGCATTCTTATAAAATTTAAAAAAAACTATAAATAATAAACATGAAAAGAAGTTATTACTTTGGAACATCATCTTTGCCCTTGATAGATTATTTGCATTAGACTAGTTTTCATGCTGAGAACAACTAGAAAAACTGGACGAAATACCAAAGACATCTGCTTCAAGGCACCAAATACCTGCCAAGTTATAATTCATAGATATACATAGGGAGAGAAAAGAGTTGTGAAAGGTGAGCCAATATTCTGAACTTTGAGATTTCTTTTTTCCCATTTCATGGGACAAAAATTTGCTGATTCATGGAAGTGGGTAAGAGGACCAGTGCGAAGGAAAAGAAAAGGCAATATGGCTTTGAACAATCTTATGACATGAGAAAATTGGGGAATTGAAGTTTGTGATTGGTATACTGATAATCTGGAGAGTTTATAATCTCAGAGATGAGGGAAATACTAAGAAATTTGCACATGAAACTCAATTTTCTTCAAAGCATCTAGTAAATTCATAAGCACCAATAGGTAAGCATCAATAAACATCAATACAGTAAGAAAGTCAGAAAAGAACAAATGGCTGAAAGTAGACTTTTCTACAACTTGTGTTTCCATAGAGATAAATATGTGAGTTTAGAGAATCAGAACGGTAGAGAGGCTGTTTGATATACTCCAGGCTTTTGATTTGTTTTCCTAAAGAAGTGGACACAGGCTAAAGACACTCTAATCCTTACAAAAATTGAAAAGCATAACCAGGCAGTTCATTGCTGATTAAAGAGGCCTGCTCCCTTTCATACCCAACCTGAGGTCTGGTGTGTATTCTTTTAAGCTCTAATCACTTGGAGGTCTTCCGAGTTTTTATGCAATATCTAGTAGTCAAAAATTAACAAATTCTAGGTTACAGGTTAGATCTAAAATCTGTAGTATGTCACAGCAATAATTTCCTCTTTGGCTTTTTTAAGGAAAAAAAATTGCTTCGGTTTGAGGGTTGTATAGAAAAACTCTATACCATGTATTTTCAGGCTGGAACTTATGGTAAAGGAGTACTATCTGAGCAAAGAACTATCTGGTTTTTCTTGTTGTAGAAGTAGAAAGTTACCACAGGATAGGTGGAGACCAAGGATTCATATTCAAGAATATGCTATAATTATATAAACTGTCATTTAGAATTGGTTAGCTAAAGAGAATGCTAGAGCAAGTCCACAAACTATGAATAGGAAAGCATACCTCGTAGGGAGCAGGACAAACTAGAAAGTCATGAGTGAAAACATCAATTCCTGGATTGCATAAATTTCTCAGAAAACAATGCCATCTTCCAGCATCTCATATTGTTAAAATTTGTATCATACTACAACCAAAATTCTTTCAAACCTACTCCCAAATCCACAAACTCTCACTTAATTATTGTTTCAAGTACATCCTGTACATTCAAGTTCAGAATATTGTGATTTATTGTAGGTCTGGAGGAGGTTTCTTAATCTGTAGTGCTAAGGCAAAGATATGAGTTTATCTTTAAATACACCAGAAATCTCAGATTCTGGATCAGAGAAAGTATAAATACAATAAGTAATTTTAGAGACAGGTACAAGGGAGCCATGAACCATCACTAATTCATAACAAATTTTAAATCTTGCTGGTAAAATATTTCCTAGTCTTCTAATTTGGGTTTAAATAATAATACTTCTTTTTCTTGATGTGAGGACTCTTCAGTTCATTGTTTTCCTATTTATAAGAATATAACTCTTAAATCCATCCAGTCTTCTTCTCCTGACAATCTGTGAAAAGGTCGTTAGAGAAAAATACTTGCTTGGTAGATGAGCAACTTTCTGTCAGAATGTTACCTATGAAAAGCTGGACCCCCAAATTCTCTTTACACTGCAAACAAAATATTCCTCTATTTTTAAAATGCATGCATTACTAATATAAAAAAGTTGTTCCTGAGAATCTAGTATGCCTGTCAAATGTGCAGTCCTTATCACTTGGTTTATTGCAGTTGGTTTATTTGTAAATATTTTGGTATATAATTATATGTGATCATGTTTTTATCGGTTTTAGAAAACATTTAACAAATATTCTAATACCATGTTTTTCAGAGGAGAAAATAGACTTTTAAGATGTTTGTAGATTTGATTTAGGACTTACCTTTTTAGTCTGAGAACATTTTTCTATGACAGATCTTTCAAAGTCATCTTTCAGTGGGAGATTCCTAGGATCCCCTCCCTCCTGAAAGTGTCCTATGAAATTTAATTAATCCTATGAAAAAAAGGTTGACTTAGGCACTGTTTATTCTTACAAAATTCACTTGCAAACTGACTATTTTATCCTCACCTCATTCGCTCTTTTAGTTCCTTGTAAAATACAGCTGACAACAGCTAACTCTCACATGTCAACATTCTGTATCAAGAACATCTCACCGAACTTGGCAAGCTAATTAGGCATATTTTCTGCTTCCCATTTGGCTACCATGATATATGTTTTGATGTGCATTTTAGCAATACTAAGATTTTGAAGTCTGCAGTATTTTAACCATGGTAGGCATGGTGAGATAAGTTGAAGAAAATTATTTGACTCCAGTTTACTGGGCAGTATAGGATTAGAAAGAAAAGAAACTAGGGGAAAAAATTGCCATTTTATGACAACAAACTGAGTTTGGTATACACAGCGTCAGAGCAGGGGGTTGCTATCATAAGGATGATGATTAGATGGGCTGCAGGGTGGAAGTTGTTTTTGATTCTGAGTGTGTTTGGAAGCTCTTGCTGTGTGTGTGTCAAGCCCAGGGGAGATCTGATCACAGTTTTGCTTCCATGTGGTGATAATGGTTACAGGATGGTCTTCCAGAAATCTGAAGGATTATCTTTCTCTCTTTTACTTTTGAAAAACCCTATTCTCCATTTGGGATTCAAAGACATGGTCTCCAGATTTATTATTATATAAGTACATCTTACAACCTGGAGATTATGCTTTATCCTGAAATGATAAATGATAAAACTTTGCAGATTTATAACATGATCTATTTAGTTTAAATATCAATCATAGTTTGATATCATTAAAATTTTGATATGTGGTTTTATATCATAATAATCATTTGTTAAAAAAAATACTTTGTGCTTAGTTTACTCAAGAACCACTTTATGTAGAGGTAAAACAATGAATAATCATGTACAACACCTGCTTCCATAAGGCTTATACTGATGGCAAATAGATGTTAAACAACTACAAACTTATCAAAATACAGTTAAATTTGTTTCATGAGAAAACACCAATTTCAGTGATTGTCCAAAAGTTTAATAGCTGGAAGATAAATTCATTTTTTTATTATCAGGATTCATGAGTGGCATTGGGTTTAACTAGAAAAAAATAATGCAAAGTTATATTAATGTAAATAAAAATAACAAGAATATAATGCTCTAGATTGGTGATTTTTATGACAAATAAAATATTTCCCTTGTTTTATGTTTTCCAATATTCTTTTTTCTATGCTAGAATGCATTAAACTATATTGTCAATTCAATATCTAGTGATTTCTGGAAAAATTAATCAATTTAACTATCAAATTGTCTGAATTTTTTTAATGAGCTTCTTGGTAAAAGGCAAAATTTTTCCATCAAGTCAAATTTTATCATATCTAATACTAATGGTGTCACCCCAGACATACTTGTCAGTTCTGTTGTAATTTTTCACTTTCTTATAATTGGAAATGTTAGAAATTCTTATTTTTTATAATAAATTGATTAAAATCCTATCAAAATAGTAGAGAAGTGGGATGTACAGCATCAGGAGACCATTTTTGCTGTGTTCTACTAGGTCCAATATTTTATTCTACTGTGTGTTTAAAAAGCAAGAGAGTTTCATTAATTTTCTTTTGTTGCTATATGGATGTGTTAATGGCCATGTGCAACTATTGGTAGATTTTGTCTGCTGTATGTCAGAATTATCACCAGCATTTAAAACTGTTTATGTGGAATAAACAGTGCATATTTATTTTATGTGTTTGTGTGTGGAGTAGGAGTTTTATATAAAGTTATATATAAAGTTTATATTATAAAGTTATATTCTTATTCAGAATATTCGAGCTGACTCGAGTTCACACAGAGATTCTGGGACTCAAAAATCACTAGGTCACTTGGTGTGACACTATTTTTTTCTTGCAGAGCACAGTAACAGTCAAAACTTGAAATCACTGTGCACTTGTGACCTAGCACAAAGGATCCTCTCTTCTAGTTTCCCTCTTATGGGACTGGAACACAGAAATGCTTTATTTCTCCATCTTTCTGCATATCAATAACTGATCTGGTTCTTTTCTTTTTTTTTTTTTTTTTGAGATTAGATCTCGCTATTTTTGCCCGTGGAACTGCAGGCTCAGGTTGCCCGGGGTACCACAGACTCAAGCAATCCCTGGCCTCAGCTTCCCAGGTAGCTGGGATTACAGGTGTGTGCCACCAAGTCCAGCTATTTTTGGGGGGACTAGGTCTTACTAAGCTGCTCCCGGCGGGACTCGAACAGCTTTCCCCAGTCCCTGCCATGGCTTCCTAGGCTGCCATTTACAGGCACGTGCCACCATGCCCAGTCTGATTTGTTCCTATTTTTATTTGTTTTACCTAATATTATATAGCATGCAAAAATTGGGAAGTAGCATAGATACCCAGTGGGGATTAGATCAGACAGTAAAAAACAAAATTGGTTTGAGACCAGCCTATGGAAGAGAGAGTATTTGTTGCCCCAGAAAGAAGACAGTGTACAACAATAAACAAACCAGTCATTTGTTAAAGGCCAAAGCAGTGGTGAGCTTACTAAGAGTGAGAACTAATTTAGAACGGACTAAGGGAGGTACTAGAGGGGCATGATGAATGAGAAGTGATAGTCATTCATCTGGAGAGGGATACCAGTTCAGTGATAGACATTATACTCTGTATCCTTTACTGGTGTTTGTTGTATTTGGAATGACATATATTCATCAAATTTGGATGATATCCTAAAGGGCAGACTTCCACTTGATACCTTTAGTTTCACAAAATTTTATAATCCTGGTCTCTTAAACTCCAAATTCTCTATTATCCATGGTGTAGATATACTGACTAAATCTTCCATTGAGTTGAACAACTTAACAATTTTTACTTCTTTTTAATTGCCTTTTTAATTTTGCTTTTCACCCAAGTATTATCAACTATTGTTCAGAAAGTCCTGAACATTCAGAAAATAAAAAAAAACCTGCCTTTAATGTGCACATGTGTGTGTACAAATATATATGTACGTAGTTGAGATGATAATAGGAATATTATTAGCTAATCAATTTGTTGATCAGCTATGCAGTTTCATAAAATTCATCTCTGCCTCATTTATTTTCATATGATGGCCAGAAGAGTTATTTTTACATAAAGATTATATAATATATCTATAATATATAATGTATCTAGTATATAATATATAGATTATATATATATTAAGAAATTTAGATTAGAAGATGAATGAGAACAAACAGAAAAAGGACTTATTCCTGGTTATAGTTAAATTGTGGAGTGGGGGAGTTTGTCACTTTACCATACCATAAGAAATATTTGAAAGATTTTTCTTTTCTTAACTATGTTTGTGAGCCTTGACTTTTCCATAAAATTCCCCAAATCTGTGCCTTAGGTACTAAATATATGTATTAACAGAACAATCATTTGAATTAATTTCCTTGGATGACATTTATAATGTAAAGTCTTTTCCACTGTAAATAAAACCGGGGTTAAAAATAGTTCATTTTATTGAGGTCTATTAGCCTAACATTGTTTTAAGACTTTTTGAAAGAGCAAAGACTTTGAAATAAATGTGTTTATTACATTTCAGCTGTGCCTCAAAGAAAAGTAAGTAGCTAGAAAAGGTCAGCTGTAGGAAATCAGCCTGCAAACACCCCAGTGTAATGAATTATAACTTCTGCCTGCTGTAGATGTAGAAGATGACTCCTTCAATATCTGAAAACATGTGCCTTGAAGTTTTCAATTACTCTCAGGAACTGAACACTTCTTCTAAAAAATATTTGACAAGCCTGGCTGAAAAATGTGACTGCAGAAGGAAATGCTGTTGGATCATTGGAGTGTGTTTGAAAGAATAGCAAAAAGCAGTCTCTGCTTCTTAGAAATGAAAAAGTAACTACTCAAAGTATCAAGTGCCTCAAAGTAAAAATCCTTATCTTGGCATCAAATGGCATTTTATGGAATAAAAAAAAAACCCACACAATAATTGCTTTGGTACTTACTCATTCTATAATGGCTCATACTTCAATTTAAAATTGTCTAGATATTTATAACAAATAATATATGCTTAATATATAAGATTACACAGTAACAACTTTTAATAAGCAAAAGTGCATGGACACAGAGAGAATATAGACAAAATGGAGAACTATAAAATGTGGTTTAACTAAAATAATCAACAACTTATCTAAAGTCCCTCAAATGTCATTTGTAAGAATGTCAGTTCTATATTTTCTCAAAAACCAATGATGGAGAACATTTAAATGAATTTTTCTCCTCAGACAAAAGTCTGTAGCAATTTATATGATTTAATAATTGAAATTTCATGTACTCAAGCAAGTGAAATTAATAGGTGCTTGGTTTATGTAATATAGGAAACAATGAAGATTTACAAAGGTAAAATTGTCATCTAATACAGTAAACTATGGAGCTATTTCAAAGGTAAAGTGGTACCCTATCTTCATTTAATAAAAGACTATTTCACCCAGTTTGGTAGTATAGGTAACAATATAAATGTATCTTTTATTTTGGTAATGAAATAGCAAAGTAAATTCTATTTCAGAACTCTCTTAAATTTGTCCTCTTTTTTGCCAAGAATAAATACTATAAAGACATTATTTTCTCCTACTGAACAGAATTGTTTCCCTTTTGTTCAACACCTTTAAGCTGGGTATATTTAAATGTATATCTATACAAATCTTTAACTCTTAAAAAATTGTTAATGACCTATCACATACTAATCAAGATTACCTGCTAACATTCTGCCAAAAGGGAAGGAAATAATGCTAAAATTTTCAAAATAAAACAATTTAAATGTCTAAATGTTTAACCTTGGGAAATCCATCACATGTCTTAGTATGTTTTCACACATTTTATGTGTAATAGCATTATCAAGCCACTGGGCAACTGGGTCTCAATTGGCTTAGTAGTAAGGTTTTAAAAATTATTACAGAAGATATTGCAGCATAATACAACATGAACAATGGACAAAGTACAACAT
Organism: Uropsilus gracilis; assembly: GCA_004024945.1. NCBI lineage: Eukaryota > Metazoa > Chordata > Mammalia > Eulipotyphla > Talpidae > Uropsilus > Uropsilus gracilis. The sequence continues at coordinate 86,754 of PVHY01003914.1, forward strand.
TTCAGCCATTCTCTTTTGTCTAGGAGATGATGAAACCTGTACTGCCATGTGTATACTAAGTCACATATATGAAAGTCACTTCTTAAATAAGAAAATTTACTTTTGTATCTCATTCAACAGAATATTGTAATTCATATGATGAGCAATGATTTATTCTAAAAATAATGCATTATAAATGGCTGTTGAATGATGATATAATTACTTAGTTTTAAGAAGATAAAGAAATAAGTTGTATACTTCTGCATTTAAAATTAGTTAATTCCCTCCTTTCATAGATATATGGGGTCAGAATAAATATGTTTTGTATTCCTGACTTACAAACATATGGAATTTTCAACCAGAGGATATGTAAAGTGTTTAAAATCTGCCATCTTTTGGGTTGCTCTGAATGCTATTTTTGTAAATGACAATTGAAGTAGTGACCTACTATTTTTGGGAAGTTGTAAAATAGATGCAATGCTTTTGCAATTGTAAATGTGATTTTTTTTGCATTAAAAATCAAGATAAATATAAATTCTCATGATTTGGATTGCTATCTCACAGGTGAAAAAGATAAGCTATAATCACTGATGAAATGAAGCAAATAGCAGTAATGATGTGCTAGTATGAATAGATTAAACATGATAACTAGTTTCAGTAACATACTATAAATTAGATGAGTCATGGCTAGTGTATATGAAATTAATTTACATACATTCAAAATAAGTGAAAAAATACTTGTTGTATACTGTCTAGATAAGATAATATCAAGAGAGGTTTAAACATTTTGATAGCAACTTTATTAATCGTACTTAAATCACATTAGGTTATCCATCCATGTAAACCACTTCTCAAAATTTGCAAATAGAGAGATCACTTTTATATTCCTCTTATATGACTATTGATAAGTTGTGACTGTTTTATTGAAATTTATTTTAACAGAATGATTTATTTATTTGAATTTATTTTTTGTTGACTGTATACAATTTCTTCTTCAGATGTGATCCCTGCTACCACCAAAACACCCATGGTCCTCCATCCTAGTCCACTGTACACTCCATTTCCTTCCCCTGACTCTGAAAGCTTCAGACCTATAGTCAGATTTCAAGAGTTAGTTTTAATTCTTTTTATTCTACTTCCCCCAAGATTTGGCTTTAAAGTTTATCTTGACTTGACTCATTCTTTGGTTTTTCTATATCCCATTCTATAAATGACATCCTCTGGTATTTATCATTTTCCTCCTATATTATTTCACTTAGCATAAAACATTTTAGTTCTATCCAGATTGCTATATAAGACATACTTCATCAGTTTTGATTGCTGAGTAGTATTTGCTCATGTATTTATACCACTTGATCCACTCACTTGACTAGTTTCCATAGCTTGATTGCAATAAACACAGGCATTCCAGTTTCCTTTTGAGTTAGTGTTTTTGTATTATTTGGGTTGATACCTAGGAGTGGAATTGCTGGGTCTGAAGGCAGGTTCAGTTTTAGTTATTTGAAAAATGACTTCAACAATTCTTTCAATAAGGGCTGGAACAGTTTCCCACCAACAGTGCTAGAGTGTTCTGTATACACTTGTCATACATTTTTCTGATATTTCTTCACATCTCACATTGGCTGTTCTCACAGATATGAAGTGGTACTCATTGTAATTTTGATTACTATTTCCTGTTTCTTGGCTGTATGTTTTCTTTGAAGATTTGCCTATTTAGTTCATCTGTACATTTTTTGGTTAAGTTTTCTTCTTTGGGGGTTGCATGAGTTCTTTATAAATCTTCCCTATCAGTCCCTTGTCAGACATATGGTGAACAGATATATCCTTCCATTTATTTGGGTGTCTATCCATTTTAGTGTGATGTACTCTCAGTTGTTTACTTTAGCTTTTATTTTTCTTGCTGCTGAGGATGAATTTGCAAAGATATCTCACAAACTTTTGCCTTGGGATATCTTGCTTATGTTTATTTAATTTGCTACTATTTATTTTCTTTGTTGAGTTTTTTATTGTATCAATACATGACAATTTATTAAGTAAAGATAAACACTAAGATTGTTGCCAGTTTGTTGTAATTATTGAAAATTGAATTTATTGCAATTGAAAAAGAACTTACTAGCACATGTTTTCTTGAACAAGTACATATGTATTTCTGATGGAAACATAGCTAGATATGTAGTTTCTGATGGAACATAGCTAGTTCCTGTGCCACAGATTATGCATAGATTTACTTTAGAAGTTAAAGCAAATAGCTTCCTGGTGATGTTATTATCAGGTCATTTTCCCAATCACCTCTGGCTTTTGCTGCACTACTTTCTCAACAAATTAAGAGCTCTTCAACTGTAAATATTTTGGATTAAAAATGCATATAATATGTGGTGGTACCTTAATATGTTTTTAATTTTAGCTTTCAACTAAAATATACTCACTATCTTTTTATGTATTTTCAACTACATATATGTTCTCTTTTGTGAAGTGCAGCTTTAAATCTATTTAGCTTTCTTTGGGATTTTATCTTTATGCTATTCATTTGTCATTCTTTATCTAGTTTAATATCATTGCTTAGTGCATTGCAGTCTTCCACTTAGCAACTTCAATCAATTGATAAAACTCTAAATTTATATATCATTCAATTTATTCATCTTTATTGGTTATAGATACCATATTTTGTGTCCCAAAATATGTTTACCTAGCTCAGGTTAGTGATGATGTTAGCTTATTTATTTCAAAAATATTTGTTCTTTTCACTTCACAATTATATCAGCAATAGAACTACAATTGTTTTTGTTTCATTATGTGGTATCTTTGAGTCAAGTTTTCCTATTAAGTGATCCCAAAACTGACATTGAAAGCATAATTTCCTCTATTTGTTTGCAATTTTAAATCTTCATAATTTATATGTATACATGCTCAGACATGAATAATTCAATTTCCGGTCTCCCTAGTCTCTCTTATTTATCTTACTGCCTGCCCTTGTTCCATTAGCACATTATGGTCTTTCTTTCCTTGGAACAGAAGAACAGAAAAAATTCAGCATTTCATCATTATATATACTTAAGATAGTTTTTGTAAAACTGGTTTTACAACTATATTTGGCAGTGAAATCTGTAAGCTTTATTAGGTTAGGCATTTTGTCTTTCACTCCTATTTTTCTATGGATATATAATAAAAAACTGATTAAATATAATTTACTAGGACTTTGAGGGCTTTTAAAATTATGACTAGATGTTGGATTTCAAATTCTTTTTCTACATTTATTAAGACAATCATATAAATTTTCCTTTAATTACATGGTAGATTAAATTATGCTATTGATTTTTGATGATGAAACCATGTCTGCATTTTTATGCTAATGTCCTCGAGTAATCTTGAGGACTTATTTATTTTAACAATTTAGATTTATTGATTTTGCAGCAAGGTGGGATGCACAGCATGGTCATCATGGTGGATGAACAGTGAGGGTTGTAAGAAGTCAGTAAGATTAAAAAATCAAAAGGATGATTTAAGTAGATTATATGGTATTTCAAGATGAATTTTAAAGGTAGATTAGATGATTTTAAGAAGTGTTCAAGAAACCTGGACTTACACTATACTAGATGGAAAAAGATTTGGCTAGATATTTTAATGTTATCTAGAAAATGAAATAGGTGAACAAGAATGAAGCTGTTGATAGCTAGTATGAGTTATTGCCCTTTCCTTACATATAGTGAATGGCAGACTATTCTGAGGTAAGACAGTCTTTGTGGATCTTTAAAAATCACTGTATTGAGGATGATTGACATACATCCAAAGCAAATGTAATTAATGTATACAGCTTGATAACTTCGGAAAGAAGTGTCTGTGTTTGACATGGTAAGAGAGTAGTCTACCTTTATTGATCTCAATTCATGTGATCACACAGTGACCTTATCTTGATATTGGAATGCTTACAAATGATGAAGTTTAATAGAAGAAAATCAGTTCCTTACCTATCATTATCAGGCAGTCTCAACAATATGAGTTACTAATTTATAGGGTCAGACCAGTTTGTGGATGGTTAAGACTGCTTTTCCTTTCTCACTGCAGTTAATACAGGTTATGTACTGAATTAGTTGGCTGACTTCATTTAGAGTTTAAGCAGCTATGTTCATAATTGATACTAGTCTAGAGTTTTCAGAATATCTTTGTCAGATTTCATTTTCGTCCTTATGCTGTTTTGTTTGAAAAAGTTTTAGTATGGCATTTATTTTCTGTTTCTTGGAAAAATTCACTTTAAGCATTTGTGGCATACATTCTTATTTTTTGTCATATAAATATATAATTTTACAATAAAGAGTAAAACAATATGTTAAATGGGACAGTACATTAAAATGGAATAAACATGAATTGGTTTAGAGCAATACACTAAAAATATCATCTACATTAATTTCTAGCAAGCAATTTCAATATTTTCTATTGATTGTGCCATAAATCTATTTAATAGACTTTATATATATTTTAATCTCAATTATACCTGCTATATCACAACCATTAAAATCTGGAAATTCTCTATTCTCAAAAATAGCTAGCTGTACGTTAGTCATATTACTCAGGCTGACAAAACTATGCTATTAATTTCAAAATTTAATGGTAGTAAAATCTCTAAGACTAGTTTTTACAAAATCTATCTTCTAACCATTCTAGAGTAGAATAATCCTCATTTAATAAAATTACTAGAAGGACATATTTAGAGTTCTGCTAACTCCTGATGATTGATTTGGGGATAGTATTTTTTTTTTTAGTTAGGAATAACAAACACTGTAACCTCAATTTTAAGATTTTAGGGCTGCCACCAAAGCATATTAATATAATTTCAGCTTTGAAATAATCCTCCAAAAACAATTTGCTTTAAAAATCAGGAGTAAGTAGTTGCTAAAGTGATACCTGTGACTAAATAATGTCATGTTATAGATCAATTGTGACAGCCAAGCAAAGTGAAATGGAACAGATGTGTACATGTATACAAATTAGTACATTTTAAATTAGTGAAACCTTAAGAAAATTACTCACTTATTGCAGTGGTAATTTTCTGATTATGGCATTTCATTATTCCTTGGCAAGATATTTCAACTAAAGGAAATTAGATATATAGTTGTACATACAGTAATATAGTATCCATCTAGTAACATTTGCAATCCATAAAACAGGCAGGAAAATTCAAGACAAAAATGCTCCTGAGACCCCAAATAGATGACACAGTATATGTATATACTAATATTTATGAAATTGTTTTTAAGAGAGAGCAGTTTTAGTGCAATCATCTCAGCCCAATGTTTCTTCTTTGTAAATTAACAATTTTCATTGACTCCCCCCCAAAAAAAGAAATTCACAGTATAGGAAGGGGGAGGAGAAGAAATGTCTTAGAAAGCACATTCACAGTAGTAAAATGTAAAAGACAAAATTATGGCAGCAAAAGAAAGACAAAACAGAACAGACTAGCTACAGGCAAGCAATCATCAAAGGTTTAATGGAGAGCATCAGCATTTTACAGTACACTATTGTTGTTGCCTTATTAAAAGTTTAAGTTATGATTAATAGCTATTCAAGTAATATGACCAGATTCTGTGCAATGCTTTTTAATGACAAAGCAACCATTTTCAAAAGTTGAAAAAATCAAAATAAAATAATTTTTGGATAAAATGCCTCCAAGTACTTACAGTGTTGTAAACCAAAGTTACCTCAATAAAAACAGGGATAAATTAAAAAAAAATAATTACATTTTCCAGTGTTTCTCTATTGAAGACTCTCCTGAGTTTCACATTTGCTCATTTTGGAAACATCGATGCTTGAACTTCAAAATTCAGGTAAGGTAATAATTTTATTCCATTAATTTCTGTGATAATGTTCCTTAATTTTATTACATGTACCTGACAATTTGCCTCAGTTTATATTGTCTTCTTTGAGGTGGTGAGAGACCCCTGCTAGAATAGCATTTTAGAAAGAGATCACCAGATATGCAAGACTAACAATTATTGAGAGGTAGAAAACAAACAATCCATTTTGAGGCCAAAGAGCACATGCTCAAATGAATAAAAAAACAAAAGACATTATATCAAACTAAAAACCTTCCACACAGTGAAGGAAAATATTTGTAAACTAAAAATACGGGTTACCAAATAGAAGGAAATAATTTGCATGCCATACATCTGACAAGGAACTAATATCTAAGATCTATAAGAGCTCATATAATTCAATAAATGACTCAATCAAAAAAATTGGGGCATAGACGAGTTAAATAGACACTTCTTCAAAGAAGACATACAGACTGCAAACAGGCAGATTACAAAATGTTCAGCATCACTTATTAGAAAAATGCAAATCAAGGCTTGAATGAGCTACCACATCGTGATAACATGAAAATATTTAATGTAAAAAAAAAAGAAAAGAAAAAGAAAAAAGAAAGAAAAAAGCACCCAGAAACAGTAAGTATTGATAAAGGTATGGAGCAAAAAGTTTTTGTACTCTTGCTGAAAAAACAGACTGATTCAACCTTAATGGAAAACAATATGGAACACTCACAAAAACTTAATCCGGAATTTTCGCTCCAAAGTATTTATCTAATGAATGAAAAAAAACACTTATTTGAATATGTGCACCCCTGTGTTCATTGAAGTACTATTTACAAAGGCAAGCCATAGATATGACCTAAGTATCCAAAGACAGAGTGGATTAATGTGCGGTACATATACACAGTGGAGTACTCATCAGTTGTAAAAAGACATGGAATTTAGACATTTGCTACAGTATGATGGAAATGGAGAGTTATGGTCAGTTAGTCAAGTTGGGAGAAATACAAATACCTGGTGATTTAACACATATGTGGAATGCATAGAAACAAAAGGACAAGCCCCAACCAAACAGGCCCTAGAAAGATGATTGCAGAACTGTGCTTCAAAAGAGGTAAGGTAAGGGGGAAGAACGAACATGGAACCCAAAGATCTAGGGCAGAGGAAAAATTGCTTGTTCTTTGGTGGTAGCTGCAATGTGGTATCCTGTGAAAATGTTCCCCTGAGCAATAGCAATGTTGGAAGTCAGTTATTACCTCAAAAAAAAAAGTTTCCAAAAGTCAATAATAACAACAATATTCATATACATGTGCAGTCATCAGTAGGTTTCACTGATGCATTTATACTCCATGACATAAAAGCAGATCCAGGAATTGAGCCTTGCCTCAGCTACATTTTGTCTTTGGAAGCTATCTCTTATAAAGAGAATCATGTTTGGTGAGGTGAGAGAGGGATTAGTCTTTCAAAAGCAGAGAGAAAAAGAGCGAAGCTTTCACTCAGCCTTGAATGAATGTAGCAAGAAAAAATTATAAAAACTGAAACATTTCCAGACTGATAATGGCATTCCTGCTGAGAGTGTAAGTTCCTGGAGTGTGCAAAGGAACTTGGAAGAGTGGTCTCTCAGACAAGATTGATTCTGTAATTCTCCATCAGCTCTATAGGCTGTCAGCATGATTGCACTTGTTTCTCTAAAGCATTAGCAAGACAATTACTGATTATTTCGCCACAGCATTTACATGTTTGTGTTCATCTATCCCTGGAGTCCGGGAAATTGATAATGCATTGCCTGGCATGACATTTTTAGTATTCTATTTAGGGTATCAGACAAAGTAAAATATGCTGATGCTCTGAAATATCTAGTTATTGTGAGCTGCTAATTATGTACCCAAAAAGGAGAATCCATGAGTTATGCTTGGCAAAATTTAAGAAATCAGAGAGCTTATCTTGCTTTAGAATATTGTTTAGGTCAACAGGGAACAAAAGAATGTGCAATCTTATATTTAATTGTTAATGAGTGGAATATAATCACAAATACCTGTATATTAGGGAGTATATTTGAAGTATCTCACAAAAAATAGAGATAAATTAGATGAATCATAAACACATAAGTTCTACAATATATAGTTGACTTAGCTTCCATTGCACTATGTTGCTTACTATTGAGAAATGACTGAGTAATTGGCTATATGTTAAAAAACAATCACCCTGTACGCGTATTTGCTATCAAAGTATCATATGAGCAAACACTTATCTAAAGGGATATTGTCCAGTTTTACAATGGTACATGTGACATGATTATGGTTGAGAAATTCCTAAATGATAGATCTAATTAGATCAATGTGATTAGCTATAAACTAGTGCAATTAAAATTACATTTCCCTCATTTTCTTATACATGTACTACTAGTATAACTATTATAAGTTGTTAATTTTTAATCTGAAAATATGTACAATTTTACCAAATTCCTTTTTAATCATCTTTTAGAAGAGCATTTCTTTCTTTCTTTCTTTCTTTTTTTTTTTAGACTAGGTCTTGCTATTTTTGCCTGTGGAACCACAGGCTCTTGTTGCCCGGGGTACCACAGACTCAAGCAATCCCCAGCCTCAGCTTCCCAGGTAGCTGGGATTACAGGCGCGCGCCACCACGCTCAGCTATTTTTTTGGAACTAGGTCTCGCTATGGGCCCCAGGCGGGACTCGAACCGCGATCCCTAGCCCCGGCCGCTTCTTAGGCTGAAGCTTACAAGCACGAGCCACCGTGCCCGGCCCTAGAAGAGCATTTCTATGTTGACATATTTATCATAAATTCTATTTAACTTACCCATTCTGACAACCAATACAACTTGTGAACTGAATTTTCTCCTTTCAAATTCCAAATCTTTGCTTCTCCAAGTGGTCCTGTCCCCCTTTTTATCATTTAATTTTCTTACTACTGTATGTAGCACTCTAGCTAAATAATACACTATCTTTTCATTTAATAGACATTTATTAAGGTGGCACTTTCCAGTCTTCTTTATGATTCATAAATATGGTATCTCGCCTCTTCAAGCACATGTTGCCACACTGTACCTACCACCAACATCCATTTTTAATATCTGTGGAGCAAATCTCATTTTCCAATGCTCCCTGAAAATTGGGAAGTTGGAAATATAGCTTGCCTAAGATGTCAAGATGCTTTATTTGTAATCTGGCATAGTATAAATTAATTTTAAGTACTTTCCTCTAGATATTTTAGTGATGCTCTCTAATGATGCTGATTCTTGACCTATTTGTCTTTATTATTGCATTCCTTCAGAAAGCAGTGGTACTCAAATAAATGTGTGCTGAATGGCCGAGTAACTTCTCAACTTGCCTCTCATTTTATAAATGTTCTTAAAATGTTTATATTCAGCTCACAATATTTTAACTTATCTCACAATACCAAACAACTATATACAATTCCTCCAAATGCGAATGAATTCCTATAAATCTTAACACTTCTTACTAAATATTATATATATATAGCTCTTGTAAGTTACTCTTTTGTTACATTATTGATTTCTAAAATGCAGTGATTTGTCTTGCTTTTTAAAAAACTAATAAAGATGAAAAAGTGCCTGACATATATTGTCTCCCCCATATTGTTGAGAAGAGAAAAATGCATCATATCATTTAATGCTTTTAATATTTTTCTCCTTTTTAAATTGTGTATGGTCATTATTGACTTTGTTTTGAAAAATAAAATATAGTTTGCTTTATTGACTTAAAAAAACATTTCAGCTAAAATCTTGTGGAATACTATGAATTTCCATTTATTTATTTTTACTCATTTTAAAAATTATTTATTTTGTATTTGTTCACTTATTTTTGTCATTTCAGTGGAATTTTGTCTTTTAAGTATTTTTTGAATTAAAGTAATGCCAGTTTACAATACTGTGTATGAGTCAGAAATACAGGTTCCCGCATATTCAGATGTTAGTTTTTACCATACCACACTAACCACCAAGATACACAACATCTTCCACCCTAGTTCATTGTGCTGCCCCTCCCTTTCTGCTTCAATCTCCCTCTTCCACTCTGGTTGCTTCTTTTGTATGGATTTCTAGGATTTGTTTCTGACTTAATGTTGTCTAACTCATTGTTTTCTCTTTCTATTGCTCATAAGAGAGATACCAGTTAGTATCTGTTTTTCTCTTTGTGGCTTATTTCACTTAGCACCATCCCTTTCAAGTGCTACCAACATTGTCACAAATGGCAAGAGTTCATCTTTTTTAAAAAATCAATAGCTTAGAAGCATTCTGTTGTCTATAAACCACATCTTAATGCAATCATTTGTCCCTGTGCACTTATGTTGCTTCCATAACTCAACCATTGTAAATAGTCCTGCAATGAATATTTGGTAGATGAGAAATAGAAAGTATCAAAACCTTATGTAAAAATCATGGAAGGACATCTTAAATAGAGAAAATTCTATTCTTAAGCTTACTTTTCTAGAAAATTAAAAAAATACCATTTTATTTTTCTCTCAATCTTTTAACTTTAAACATTTTAAATACATCTTTTTCTTTAAGGTAACAACTTGTCATGCTGCATATGATTCAGTAATATAGGATCCTGACTGTCTATTTATTTTTAACAATATGGTATTGTTTGCAGCATATTAAATCTCAGTAATGACTTGATCAACTAGTGTAGAGAGTTATTAAAGCACAGGAAAATTATGTAGGTAATTTCATGAGAATAAAAACTGACATCTGATTTTTTTTTAATAAAAAGTACATTTTACTTAACAAATGCCTGGTTTTATTCTTGTCACTTATCCTTATTCCTTAGTACAGGCAATTTCTGGGAGAAGACTGGTAGCATGTTGGGACAGTGAGGACGAGTATTATCAACCAGGTTTTTATTGTGGATATCTGTAGCTTAATCCTTCCATGGAACTCGGAGTTCCCCAAAGGCATTAATTTCCAGGCATCCAGAAACTACCTTGTCAGCCAAGAGAAAGTCTGTGCCAGATGCTAAATCAAGCAGAACTGTTCATAGGGATGCTCTGTGGTGAGAGGACACTGGCAATGTTTGTTGGTTACAACTCCTAAAATAGTAGTCATAGTTTAATATAATACTTCCAAATACTTTAGTACAGCTGGGCATGGTGGTGTGCATTTATAATCCAAGGTCTGGGAGGCAAAAGGACAGGGATCCCTTGAGTTTGAGGGCTCGAGACTACCCTGGGCAACACAACGAGACCTGGTCTTAAAAAAGCAGCCAGGAGTGATGGTATGTGCCTGTAATCCCAGCTACCTGGGAGACTGAGTCTGGGGATCGCTTCTTGAGTCTGCAGGATTGGGACTACCCCAAGCAATATAGCTAGACCTAGTCTCAAAAACAAATAGTTTTGTGCTATACACATCGTCTTAATTATCATCAGGGATCAAAAAGCATAAGGAATAATCCAATGCTTTAGTTTAGGTGGGTTTAATTTGAAGTTTGGAAGGTACATGAGGTAAGTCACTCCCCTCCTTTACAGGAAATGTTAGATTCCTTCGAGTTTAAGTACTTCTGAGCTTAATGTATGTTAGTTTCTCTGAATTCTTGTCACTAGAACATAGGCAATATGAAGTTACTATTTTGTGGTTTTTATTCTTGCATTCATTATGCTTCAGACAGTTTTACACTTACAAACTGCTACAGTATTAAAAAATGACATCATTCCTCCAAATTCTTTATTGTACTTTTTTATAAGTATAACATCTTCGAGATAATAATTGTTTTCAGAAAAGCACATAGTAAGCCCATCACAGGACTATTAATGTTAACATTTATTTGAAAGATCAAATGAATGTGCATGTATTATTTTCTTGGTTTAGACGCCCCCACACTTTCTTCTAGTTCTCACTCAAAGAGGTGTTCTTTTAACATTTGTGTCATTTACACTACACTACCTTGAATACAAAGTGACAGAAAAAGAACATTTTACAGAAGTGCTGTTTCTAAGGCATCTTCAGTATTCTAAGAAGTCCCCCTAATTTTTCTAAAATAGTCTTATGAAATCTGAATTCATAAACTGATTTTAGATCTTCTGCATAGCATTTCCATGATTATCTTCTGCAACTCAAGGAAGTCTGTCTCTTTTTATCAACAGCTAGAGTTGTGGTACTTTTGCTATTAACAGCCAATGAAAATTCCAGAACTGCAACTTTGCTTGTCTATTGCCTGGTAGTCCTGCCAATTAACTTGTAGTGGGGTTTGCTGTTGACCCCCCTCTCCTGCTTCTGTACTATATAGTGATGTTTTTGACCTGTGCAGTCCACTGTGACAGTTACTAACCAACTACTAGTAGATACTAGTATTTTGAAATTTTAATCTTAAAACATAATTGAATAAACTAATGTAAAACTCAAATATAGTTAGGACAAATTATAGAAATCTGCTTTATCTCTTGTACATTAGGAGAAAAACTGGTCAATAATTTTCAAGGAAAATTTAACATCTATTTTGAGGCACACTGTAGTATAAAATACAAACCCACTTTCACTTTTTCTCTTTATACTTTTTAATGTGACTACTAGAAATTTTTAAAATACATATGAAAATATCATTATAATACTATTGGAAATTGCTGTTCAGCATTCTTAAGATCTTCAATATCCTTTAATTTACTTTGTTAATAACGTTCACTGGGGAAATATTTTAAAATTAAAATACCTTGTCAACCTCTCCACAATATTTAATGGTAGGCAGGAATTCAGAATGTTGCAAACACTGCTAATTTACTTAAAAAGACTGTGAAATGGAAAGAAATAGTCTTTCAAATAGCAGACCTAATGCAAAACATCTTGTCAAAAGTAACCAGTCATCAAGCAGATTTGATAGCGCCGCTTATCACAAGTTGTTTATTCTAAATTTTAGTGAGTGAATTAGACACCTGTGTTTACTGGTTGTCTTTAGCCAATGGAAAAAGAAATTTCTCATATCTTTGCAACAATAGGTAGGCTTGCAACTCAAAACCAGGCACCGATTGAAATGAAATTCCTAACCTTCGATCCTATCTATGTGATGATTATGATTTAAATAACTTCTTCCCAGGTTCTTGATAAAATGATTTTTGCACTATAAAGCTGTCAAGCAATTCATTTTTTCTGCATGTGATTGTCTATAGTTTTCCCAGCACCATTTGTTATAAAGACTTCTATTACTCTACTGTAATCATCTTCTTTGTCACATAATAACTGTCCATAAAAATGTGGGTTTGATTCTGTGTCATCATTCTTCATCTCTATTTTTTTTCAGTAGCATGCTGCTTTGATTACTATAGCTTTGTATTGTAGTTTGACATCTGGGAGTGTGATATCTACATTTATCTTGTAGTTTGGTCAAGATTTCTTTGGCGGTTGGTAGCATTTTGTGGTTTCATGTAAATTTCAGCAATGCTTGCTCCATTTTTTAAAGAATTCCATTGAAACTTTAATAGGGTTTTCATTAAAAAAATATGTGTATATATATATATACACACATATATATACACATATTATATATATATATCACATAATATATAATATATATTATGTGATATATATATCCATATACATTGCTTTGGGTAAAATGGATATTTAACAATGTTAATCCTTCCTATTCAAAAGCATAGGATATCTTTTTATTTCCTCCTGTTTTCTTCTAATACTTTTAGCAATATCTTAAGTTTTCATTGACAGATCTTTCATACACTTTGTTAGGTTTATTCCTAGATGGTTAATGGTTTTGAACACTACTGTAAATGGTATTGTCTTCTTCATTTTTTGTACTTCTAGTTCAGTATTTGCATATAGAAATGCAGTAGATATTTGTATATTGATTTTGTAGGCTGCTAATTACTCATTTATTATGTACAGTCATTTATAGTGACATATTGTTTTCTATGTGTATTAGTGGGCCATATGCAGATAGTGGTAGTTTTACTTCTAAATTTCCTATTTGGATTCTTTTTCTACCCTTCTCTTACCTAACTGTCTAGGTTGTGCTTCCAACAATATGTTGAAAAGTAGTATGAGAATGGCCATCCTAACCTGATCTTAAATAATGCTTTCAATTTCCCAACAATGAGCAAGATTCTAGGTGTGGATTTGGCATATGTCACCATTTTTATGTTGAGGTATTGGTCGATATTTTACTAAGAGTGTCTATAATAAATTTGTGCTAAAATCTGTCAAATGCCCTCTCTGAATCTGATGATATGGTTTTTGTCTTTCCTTCACTTTAAGCTCTATTCTAAGCGCTATTCCC